>CM052245.1:17513850-17611424 GCA_028455795.1 Lasioglossum marginatum | reverse complement strand
AAGCCATTGGACATTTAGCAAAAATTTCAAAATTAATTTTACAGAAAATTAATGGGCATATTCATTTGTTTATACCTTGTTTATACCTTGTTTATTTAAGAGCTTGTAGCAATTTCGAATGTTCCAGAAACCATATATGCATGTAGAAAAAATTTCGAAATTAACTTTATGGAAATTCTGATTTTAAAATTAATAGAGTATATTTATTCATACCTTTTTTTTATAAAAGAGCTTGCAGCACTAATCAAGGTACGTTCCATGAAAAATTCAGAACAAAACTCTCACTCCGAGCAATAAGAATGGCGTACGTTTGATCTCAATGTTTAGGAAATCGCTTAGTTTAGGAAATTAGTTTGGGCTGTCTCCACAGATTTTCTGACACAGTTGAAAATTTCTAACACGTGTAGTCGCATACCCGGTATAGTGCTCCGGCGTTATACGCTGGCTGTTGTTCAAGCGCGACTGAGTAAACTGTGGCAACTTCGTAATCACGTTAAAGCCGCCAGTGAAACTGATGGAGGCGGTTTCAACTTCGCGACTCGAGCCGATTTAAATATTTAAGCGCGCGCCCCGGCCGGCTTCACTTTCGCCGAACTTCCCTCGTACCTGTAATCTATTGTTTCTCTTATCGTTCTGGCACGTTTCTTCGCGCGCTGCTAATAGCGCAAATAACAGGACAGCATTTTGCGATTGATTCAACATTTCAGGAGGTGTTCTTTACCCATTCGACAATTCTCTACGTTGAGGAAATGTATTAATTTCGGGTATAAAATTGCATCCAGTGTAATTAAAATTGTGGCCACGACATATTAATTATATGTCGTTATTTAAAATTTTAATGCATGTGTATTCAGAGAATTTGTAACCTTTTTTCTGAATTTACAAGAGGCTAAATTGCATTTAATTGAATAACGTAATCATGAGGACTGTTGCTGAAATAAATTCTGGTAGCGGCCGTGTTAAAAGAAGAATTTTATGGGACACCCTTTTCTTGTAATTGACACAGACAATTTTTATTTTGCAGGAAGATCAACAGTCTACTTGTCAATTCCGGAACGGGTTTAACGAGCACACGCGACGAGACCTAATTAAATAATCTGATGGACTTGTCGATGGCGGCGGGGTCGCGAATAGAGGTTTAAGGAGTCGCGGGCCATCTGTTTCGCGACTTCAAAGACGATTAAGAGATCGCAGGACCGTCTCCTCGGATTTTATTAGCATCCCCGCGGCGTCCCCGACGTCTTTAAGAGCTGGTGAAAACGTTCGCGCGCGTTATACGACTGTTACTTGCGAGTCGTTATCGCGAGAGTTCCATTAATCGGCATCGAATCGGACCCGACCGGTCGAGTTTTGTTTTTGCCGAACGTTAAAAGCCACCGCGGGGATGATTTACGGCCGCGTTCGGGTTTCTCGTGTATGCATAAGTAAATTTTCAGCTTGTCCGCGGCCCATTTAAATTTTTAATGAAACCAACGCGGCCGGGATAGTTAAAGTTACGTTTTATTAACGGGGAGAATCGGTGCATCGATAAATCGAGTGCTCTCTCTCTTTCATTCGACTTTTTTCTCTCTCTTTTTCATCCAGGTGTTTTACAGGCCGCAGAACGTTCAGACGCGCGTATTTCAAACAGCCGGAAGTGTGCGCTGGCAGAATTCAATTTAACAGGGACCAGGCTCCTTCTGAGACGCGAACTTTTTCACGATCGACTGCGGAGAAGAGAGAACTACCAAACAGGTAAAATTTACTTTATCAAAAAAATTAAACAACTGTCGTTAAGCGAATTTTTATGATCGATAAAAATTGTTTGCATTTATTTTTTACATTATATGTAAATTTATTTGTATTGTTATTGTATTGTTTATTGTATTTGCATTTATATGGATTTTTATATTGTTGAAATATTTTCATTGTTCCGAATTATTTTTGTCGGAAATTGATAAATGAACCAGTGAATGGTTCCGAGTACCCTTGACTATATATCTATGAAAAATAGCTATTGTGTAATAACATTTAGAAAGAGGAGGGATGATATTCGTATTTAATGGATTTTGCTTAAAATCTTCATCGCGAGTCTGTTATTACACGGTGTGAATATAGAAATGAATATATTTAATTGTTCATAGTGAACGAAACGAGCTTAGAGTTAATTTCTAAAAGAAGAAGTAAAATGATCTGTTAGAGGAGATTACATCGCGTCTTTTAAAATTCCCCAGAATATTATATTAATATCGATGATGGCCGCGCCGCGTGCTCTTTGACTCTTTTTCATCGGAGAAGTATGCTCGCGATGTTTGATCCCCACTGCGACTCGTTCGATCGGACTCGGGAATATTACATAAATAATTTATAGAACGGCCGAACGATTAAAACGCGGCAGAGAATTTTAATAATTCCAAAGTTTCTTTATTCATTTTTAATTCAATGAAAGTTTCCATAAAAGCGTCCAAGTTTCCATTTAATTCCACGCTCTCTGCCTGCTACGTTTTGTAGTTTGTTAATAATCGTTGTCTTTACAGTTCGAATTCGATTTTATGCAAGGTAATCGAGTTAGAGGCAGTTATTACAGGCGTTGTCGGAATCGCTTGGCTCAATTTTACACGACGTTAAATAATGTGAATAGACCGTGGAGACCTTTATTCTCTCTCTTTTTCTCTAGTCGTTACAATTTTTTACGATATCGGTTATTAAACATTCTTTCTGTCAATTACGCGGCGATCAGGAGACCCTTTCGCGGAAAAAGGAAGCCATTCGCGAGATTAACATCCTAATAACTCGATATTACGTCGTGTTTTAATAACGTTATCAAATTCAAATCGAATGTTCTATGAACAGGAAAGCTGAAAGAAATTATTTCCAACGTTTCTGTTGGCTGACTCGACGTCAAAGATTATCGGAAAAGTGTTCGGAGAGTTCTCCGACGATAGTAGAAGTTCCTGTAAATTAATCGATTCGGAAAGAGTCTATGTATACAGTTGATTAAAAAAATTATTGTACAGTCAATTCATTTTCTATATTTAGAAATCGTCTTTCTCAATTATTCTATATTTACAAAACATCTTTTTCAATTATTCTCTAATGTTCAATAATTTTCAAAATTTGCTCTGCTTTCCCGAGAAGCTGCTAAGGAGTGCATTGCGCTCATTAATCGAATTAACACGTTAAATAATTATTAATATAAGTTTTTAGTTCGCTGAAGGGTTGACGAGCGAAAAATCGAAATGCAAGGGCTGTTCCGAGGATTCGTAATTTCGTAGCAAAGCGAAGACCACGAAATCAAGGCGAATATCCGAGGGGTTGTAGATCCGCAAAACGACAGCGAAAAATGCCAGCACCAGTTCCGATGAAATTACAACGGGGATAGTCGTCTGGGACAAAGAGGGGGTGGATGGTTAGTCCGCGAGAGACGATTTACACTTGTAAAATTTGGCCAACTTCCGGTGCCCAGTCGTGCATTCAGAAGATGAGACAAACTCTCCACCACCGCTCTCAACCTCTCTCTCTCCCTCCTGTTCTCTGTCTATGCAGCGGAGTATTCCTCTTGACTGCACATATGCGAGATGTGTATCTACAAGAGGGGTGAATAGAGGGTGAGTTAGGGGAGAGTCAGCGCGATAGAGGGATTAAAGGAGAACAGAGAGGAGGAGGACTTGGTCGCAAGAGGGTGAGAAATAGAGACTGAACTAAGAGGGAGAGAGTTAGAGAGAATCGAAGAGAAAGAGAGAGAGAATCGGACAGAGAGATGAAGAGGGCGAAAGAGACGAACAGAGGGAACCCGTGGTCTCTCGCGTGTATAAGGGCAACAATGTGCCAGAGGTAGTGGCAATGTTGGCACAGACACAGACGCAGATCTAACCCCAAACTCATGACACGGACAGTATGCACGGAATCATGTGGAAATGTATTCCCGACGTTGCTATGGGGATTCGCTCTGGCACCCTAAACACACCGATAACCTATCAATTCACCAACACCGAACGACCCGACGAAGTATAACAGGCGATAATGTTCCGCGCTAAATAGGACATTATTCCAGCGGGTTTTTGGTCACGATTCCGCCGTGTACAATCGAGCTCGTGGAAACTGGCTCTAATCAGTCAAATAATGAGCTTAGCATGGATCAATTGTCGCTCTGACTTGATCAGAATCTATCTCGGGATTTTCCGCGAGGTGAAACCGAGAGCAGTCCGGGGTCCGAGTTTGCAACCCTGCCGAGCCCAGACACTCGAGAGTCTTCCCACCGATTGTCGAGAACAATTGCATCGATCCCACGAATCCCTCTCCTCGAATGATCAGCATCACTCTAAGCGGATAGATAACACGGTCCAACAAATTTCAACTTTTTTTTTGACGTTTCGATTGTCATTGCGATTCTTGTAGAGTTTCTCGCGCTGATTCCGAATCTACCTTTAATTTTTCTCCTAGTCTTTGAATATTTTTCAACATGTTTAAACACTTCGGGAAAGTCTACAGAATCTTTTGCTGTAAAGAACAATTCAATATCTTTTATAATAACATCACAATATTTATTTAAAGTGGAAAAATATGTCTTTTTTTCAAACTCAAATTTCTCAAGTCTAGGAGAAAAATTAAGGGCAGATTCGGAATCAGCGCGAAAAACTCTACAAGAATCGCATAGCAAGAATCGAAACGTTTTTTGGCTGTTGGACAGTGTAATCTGACTGTGGATTTTTATGCGGAATAACAATTTTCTGGAGACTGCTGTAAAATTATGCATTGTGTGCTCTCTTCATCTTTTATTGAGATTTTTAAACGGAGAAATAAATTTATTGGTTTCCAGCCTCTAGCAATAGCTTCGGAAAATTTTGATTTTGAAATAAGGTAATAATCGTCTATCGATCGTTCTTTGTGACTTGTTGTGCGGGTCTAGAGGGACCCGACCTCCGCCGGGGGAAGGTTAGAGGGTGGATGGAGAACCGAGGGTGGGTTAACAACCAATAACAGGGGAGGAGACGAACGGGGTAGTTTAACTGCTAAACCAGCGAAAAGATAGAGTAAAGACGAGCCGGGGAATGTTTTATGGCAATGGTCCAAATGATGTTTGCGGCTCGGCAGAGAATACTAAGAATTGTTAATGAACTTCTGGTGGGTGTATCAGGAAAAGTAATTTAGAGTTTGTGTAACTCTCTCCCCCTCTTTTCCCTGGGTTTCCGAGACGCGGGGGATAGCGGTCGTCGGTTTTAAGACCGATCGTTCCTATTTACGCTCCATCATTAAATATATATAATCCGTTTACACTTAGCAAATATGTTAAAGTTTTGTTGAACCCGGTTTGTTGAACGAATATTATAACTTACAGTTTTTTACAGACGCAAAAATTTCTCTTGAAAGTGATTCACATTGGGATTGAATCTTTATGCAAAATAAAAATGTAATTTCTTTCTTAAAATGTTTAATAGATTGAAAATAATATAACAGTAGCATTAAATCCGTCTACCTCTTTTGTTGTTTTAGATTACGCCTACTCACTTTTGTCATTTATTCATAAAATCCGCAGTCTAATAATTAGAGAAAGACAGTGGGAGAAAATTGACGAACAGAAAGAGGGAGGGGGGAGGGTACATAATGCAAATAGAGACAACGCGAGCGGCGCGTATCTTATTAAAATTGATTTAAATCGTTATTACAACGCGTGTAGCGTCGCGCGATCATGCCACGGTCGTTTCGGCATTAATTTTGCATTACCTCTCATAAATTACCCTCTCTCTGGCGGAGGAATTCAATTAAATTTTACAGCAAAAGTCATCCCGCTTCGATCCGCTGTGGTTGTCCAGTCGTTTTGATTAATTCGCCGGCCGCGGCGCGGTGGCGCGGGAAAAATAATAAATAACACCGGGAATTGTTTATACCCGGGGACGGTATTAATTTTGTCCGAGCGGGGTGTGTGTCTCTCTTTCTTCCGATCGATATAATCGACGTGTACGATTTGTTTGTTCGGCCGTGTATCGTTTTAATAACGATATCTCGCCGGTGACACACGATGGACCTTAATGCTTTTCGGTTGCAACTATCTCTCTCTCTTGCATCTCTACAGCACGAGCGCGGATACGCGCGCCATCTTGGTCCATTTACCGGAGTAAAATTTATTACATTAAACGTAATAAACGACTTGTATACTCGGAGAGCATGCCCGCGTGATATTATTATCGTAGCCGGCGGGGTGAAACTTTCTATCTATCTGGGTAATCTCATCTTGTGCAAGCCACCTCCTTTATCTCTCGTCTTTCACTCAACTTCTTAAGTAGTCTTTTGTAACTTAAATTAAAATAGACGTCAGGAAGTATTTCCCGCGGACGACGACCGGCCTCTCTCCGAGCAGGAAGAAGAAAAGGAGAACAGATAGGCGAGAAGGAAAACGGTCTCGCCATGTAAAAGAACTAGAAAAGAAAGGAATCGCGGCGCCGCACTCTATACATTATGCTCAGACAGTACGTTTGTCTCGAAACGCTCGCAGAAGTGAACCGTATTCGAAACACACCTTGAAGCGGTGAAACAGAATTTTTTAGCAGACTCGTAATTCGTTCACTCCGTCGTTTCATTGCTGTTTTATCGCGGAAATTAGTTTAACACGTTCACTGCCCTCTGCATCATGGTTGATTCAAAGCAGACTGCGTAAGCACTTGGAATAAGTTGATGGGGAACGGTTAGTTAGGGTAAGAAGGGATACAGATTTTCTTGTTGCGGAAAAGACGTGGTTGTCTTATAACGATTCAATTAAACCCTTGCCCTACGATTCATTTTACGGTTTCAGTGATTAGAACTTTTCTTGTAGACCGTAATTTCCTAAAAAAGGAGAATATTATTGAAAAATAAATAGAATTTTATTTCGGTTTAAAGGAAATTATTAACATACATTTTTATCAGAATCTTTATCACGAGTCAGGCACGATATTGTAAGGCAAGGGATTAAATGAACATCAACAGTAAAGGCTAACCGCAAGAAATACCATCAAAAATATCTATAAAAAAAATATGTAAACCAGTGAAAGTAGTCCTAAACATTCAATTATAAAATCCTAAAAGTGGTACTATTTTCGAGAGTTAATTATTCGATAATAATGAATATAAAAATAAAATTTCATCAGAGGCTTGCAGGGTATATCGTGGGCGACGGTTGTCACCGAAATAAAGTTACACGTGGCTCGGCTTTCGCGGGAGAGAGGCGCTCCATAAAAGCTCGAAATCGCATAAACGTCTGTCGGCTACAAATCGTCGTATCAAAACCCGGGTGGGGGAAAAAAAGAGAGCCGCGGGGAAAAATAGAAACATCGCAAGATCCCGGTTAACCGACGCACATACACAGATCATCTCCGGATGAATATGGGGAACGAACCGCGTGAAATTGACCCGTATACGGGGCGGGACGGCAACGAAACAACATTGAAGACGAAAAGCCAGAGGCGAACCGGAAGGGGTTGCCTAGAGAGAGAGAGGAGGAGGAGGAGGAGGAGGGATAGAGGGAGAAAAAAAGCTCCTGAAGTCACCGTATAAATCCGCAATGCTGCAGTTGACATATTCGCCGAGCGTACATAATACATTCATGGCCGCTATCTGGTGGTAGTAAGGACTGCCGAGGGGTTGGTGGAGAGAGAGGGAGAGGGAGAGAGAAGATAGAAGGTGGGGGAGAGACGAAAGAGCAGGCGAATAGGGGAGGAATGACACGATGGTCGGGGGTGTGGTACAATCGTAGAGCAGAATGTGTAGCGTGTTGGTTTTAGAGACGCTCAGCCTTCACCAAGCCATTCCCGAGAATTTTCATTTTTATTAATTGCCTACCGAATTCGACGAGGTTAGCATCCCCTTTAATCAACCCCCTTTTCCTTTCGTTTTTAGCCAGGGTTCGAAAGAAGAGCAAACAGAGGGATTTGTAGAAATCCGGTTTCCAAAAAGAGAAGAGAAATTCGATGGATATACATGCATAGAGAATATAGAGGATATAGTGTACTGGGGAAAAAGAGCGTGTCACGATACATGGATGGCGGTCGAGAAAGATTAATTCCACCGGCCGTGACAGGCTTGAATCAATAAGTATGAGAGTCACTGGGAAGCATAAATCATTGTTAGATTAAAGCCTGGAGCACGCGGTAGTAGACGGGGCAGTGGCGGGCTTTCTGGGATACTGGGTGGCCCGAAAGTCTCGATCTTTATCCCACCGACGTATGATCCGTAACTAATAAAGTACTGAACCCCTGTACCCCCAAAATTTAATTTTTTCCCATCAATTTAAGACACGAATGTGGCTGATTAAATTAATGGGGGTGTAAATTAATTCGTGGCTTCTTTTCTTCTTAGATTCGTTCTTCTACAAACTACAAACTTTAATATGAATAATTTTGATAAGTTGATAATAAAGCAGTGAGAAACACTATTAAATTTTTTTCATCATTTCACTATATTCTAGCCATTTTTGCTATGCACACATAAAGATTCGAAATCTAATTACGAGAATAATGTAAAATTCTCTAATAATTTGATCAGCCACGATGATCGAATTTTCTTTATGTAACAATAGAAATATTTAATCCGACACAGACACAGGATATATGAAACGAGAAGACTACCTTCTCGGCACAGAATTTATTAACAGAAACGTTCTAAATGACCATTTTTCACGAAAGGTTATTTACCCAGTTGTTAAAGAGGTTGTTCCCGGGGAAAAAGGCTACATCTTTCTCGATGGCAACTTGTTCTAGAAATCGGCGACCGGGGAGACGTTCTACGGGGCGTGTTCCGAGAACAGAAAATTATTAGTGAACAACGGTAATTAACGATGCTGGTAATTAACGCTTGTAGTGCTCCTGGTCCAGACTAAGTCATCGCTATCTCCCGTCTTTCTTTGGACTCGTGGACAACGTGTTTGTGCCCGATTTAGTCCAGTTGAATGAAAACAGTGCCATTTTGCAACTTATACGCGGGGGATTGAAGCTAAAAGGAATTTGATTATGCTTGGTAGTTTACACACGGTGTTTCTGGATCGATCGAGCCCACCCGCTGTCTCCTCGCTTACTCCCTCTCGCATATACTCTCTCTCTCCTGCTCTCCTCCGACTCTGCTTCCTTCTCTTTCGAACACTTTGAACCTTCCATTCTCTCTCTCTCTCTCTCTCTCTCTCTCTCTCTCTCTCTCTCTCTCTCTCTCTCGAGGTCTCACCGCTTCGCTTCTTCCTGCTCCCTTTCTCTCTTTATCTGTCCACCGCAGTAGTCACTCTCTCTCTCCCATGTTTCCGTGTCTTCGTGTCTTCGTGCTGGTTCAGGCAGGGTCATGTGTGAGGAATGGGAATTACTTTTTAAGGAGGAATAAAGCGGAAAGACCGGGGTTGCCACCTATCCGCGAAACGAAAGGAATGCCAACGAACATACTCGCGACATGAGTTACACCCCCGTATGCAAGTTGTCTGACATTGATTTCAGTGGAATAGAGTTGGATGGATTTCCTGCCATTTCATGAATCGCTGTGGTTAAAAATAATCGCTACTAATAATAATCGAGCATTGAAACTGACTATTTTAGATTCTTTTATGAAAATAGTAATTATCGAAGCCTGTAGCATATCTAAAAAATGTCACTTCCTCAATTGTTACAATTTTTTTATTTCAAGTTTAAGTTCAGGCTACTTAACACCAGGTTTGCTAAAACTGACTATTTTAGATTCCTTTATGAAAATAATTATCGGAGCCTGTAGCATATTTAAAAAATGTCACTTCCTCAATTGTTACAATCGAAAGATATAGTTTATTCTACTTAACACTAGGTTTGCTAAAACTGACTATTTCAGATTACTTTATATAAATAATAAGAATACGTCTATAATTTTTGTCAATTATTTTTTATAATATGTACTCAAAGAAATAAATTTGTTGAGTAATGGATGCATCTTTGCAATCTCAATAATTGTAAATTTAAAATAGTAGAACCCATCATTTGACCACGTTTCAAAAACATTCGCAAATAGCGTTTGTCAAAAATAATGTTCACAGCATAATATTCACAGACTGCACGATAATCATTCGGTTAAACGTATTTTTCAAAAGAATTTTATATAACCACCTGTGAATGGACCGCGATTTATTAGAAACGAACTGAGATCCAGATTCGCAGAGAGGCGGTCAACACTTTTTAAACAACCATCTAGAACAGTTCCAGACCGCAGCGAGTAATACGATTTCATTTAATCGCGCTTCAAAGTGCTTTTGCTCTGTGACTTCATATGCAAGTACAAAACCATTTGCAAAAGCCTTTTGATACTTCAAGTTAAAATTACAGTGTATTCACAAGCTGTCCGTATTAAAGTGAATTCTACCATTACGCTGAATGCACGGAACGCAGTGTAAAATTTATTAAAATAACGCGTTTTTAGCGCCGGCTTAAATTACAAAGATTCTTTCATAAACTCTAATCCTTACATGGTCAAATTTCGCATTACGCAATTATTAAAATTATAAAATTTCACTAAGAACTGATCGATTTCTCTATTTCAGTTTAATCTTCCCACTTTCATGTTTCGTGGTAGTGTCAATGAAATAAGAAAAGAATTTCTCACCAGATACTTTCCAAATCCCTAAAAAAATCTGCAAGAAATTTTCTCGCCAATCTCAAGCAAGGTTCCATTCATACTAATTCTTTTCGCAGGCTTTCCTCGCACAGGACCGCGCCATCTTTGAAGAACGGACCCGCGATTGTTCGAATAAAACGGGGCTCGGCGTTTCGCAAATTAACGCGGGACATATGTTTGCGCGTTAAATCTCAAGTCACCCTCCATTCTCTATGGCGTCCCATTCCCTCGAAATCTTTTTCTTTCGCGGTCCACGGGGAGGGAGAAGGAGGAAGAGAGAAAGATGTGGCGGGGGGGTTGAATGTGCGACTAAAAATGTACATCATTACCGGTCGGGTCTCGCGAGTGGGACGATGGAATAATCAGCGACCCTCCGGGTCTATGTCAATGGAAAGTAATTAAGGGTTCTTTTTAATCGTTTCAAGCCGTTCTGTGTCGCGCCCTACTTGCGTCCATAATGCCCCGCCGCGCCGGTTTTTTCTCTCAACCGACGAAAATTATATTGCGATCCGTAGGGGGTAGACTGCGCTTGTGCAATACCGTTCACGACTTTATAATAATGACTAATAACTCTTCCGGGCACAGAGATCCCTTGTGTTTCCCGCCGTTGCAATTAGATTCCGTGGGACGGGGGTGGAGCGTGGGTGGACAGGTTGGGAGCAGGTTGCCGGACAGGTGGGAGCTTTGGCGGTAGCCTTGAGCAGTCAATTGATTTTGCGAGCACCGGGAGCCCGAATTAGACTCTATTTTCGCTACCCAATTAGCAAATATTCCACTCTCCTACGAGCAAATACCAAATTATTTAGTCGACGCATCTGGGAACATCGAAATCCCTTTTTCCTCATTTTCTGTCCATCGGCTCCTGGATTTTGGTGCATGGGTCTATTTTGTCTTGTCAATCGGTTCCTAATTGTTCATAGATGAGAGTGCTTGACATCCTATTTATCAGCAATTTTTCAATAATTCTCCACTATTGAAAATTTGTTAATACTAAATCTACCACCACCGGTCAAAATGACCGGTTCCAGATCTTTTATAATTATAATTATTTATAATTATTGAGATAATAAAAATGATTTCATAAGGAATGGTTGTATAGATACAATGACTCTCAAAACTGTTGCAATGATTAGAATTATACATATAGATACACCTAATTCTGTTCATGAACTGTGGGAACGAGTTCAAAGTGTATGGAACGGTATTCCTGAAGGATTTTTGGACAGTTTGGTGAACAGTTTTCCGAAATGATGAAATGCTATCATAAAAGCCAAAGGCGGCTACATTACATACTAAAAATATGATCTACATATTGAGGTGCAAAAGTGTTGAATTGCATTATCAAAATAAAAAAGATTATACATACTATTAAGGACCAAGATAAATTATTATTTTATGTATTTCTCGAAGTTCAATAATAATACTTTAATTTTTTAATTAAGTTCGTATTTTTCAAAAGCGTTTATGTGATATTTTTTTAATTTTTAATCAATAATTCTACTCATTGCAACAGTTTTGAGAGTCACTGTATCTTTCGTAGAGCACGCATTACAATAGGGGCCACAAAGTTGAAATTAAATCAATCTTGTCATTTTTCTAAGGGAACATGTACCAGTTACTTTTAAGGCTCGGTATATATAGGTTTAGTGTTAATTGATTATCCAAAAGCCACTAAAATTTCGTTCGTGATATAGAAAATTATGTGGATGAACATAGTGTAGCAACTTCTTCTCAAATTATTATTCTTTCAGATTCTCTCAACTCGGTCATTAAAAAGTCTATCAAAAAGGAATTGCACGCTCGTGGTCTGGCGATTCTGCTCTGATAAGTATTTTACGTGTACTTTATAGTGCTTATCAGTTGCCATTAAAAAGGATTGTTCACTCTAGAACACGATGAGAGATTCTCTCGTTGATTAAATACCAAAATGGTTTCGCCAATACAGACAATATTCGATCAACAGAAAAATAAAGAAAATTCTCGTCCGCCGAGGGTGAACAAATTACATTTACCGATGATTTTATAAGAAAGTCGTGCAGCAATCGAAGGGCGCCTTCTGTCGAAATCGCGGCGGAACTTCGAACGTCTAATATTTTAGTTTTCGCGCACCGGCCGTAAAATCTTCGAACAGTTTTATGAAACTTAAACATCCCGCTTAAAAGTTATAATTCGATGCAAAGAAAAAGTTCTGTTGAAGAATTCCGCGGGGGCGGGGGGACGCCGGGGTCGTTTTATGTTTCATTTCTATTCATTATTCCAATGCTCCTAGAACGCGCGCCGATGCAAATTTGATCTCTTAACGCGAGGCCGGAAGTTCCGGCGTGGCATAGGTCAGGTTCTAAGCAGAAATCCACCGATAGAGGAATTACGAGCGTTAACGAAGTGGTTTGCAACGTAGCGTGCGTCGATTGAGCTTCCCCCGGTAACCCTACGGGTTAATTCGCCGGTCGAACAACATGGCGGATATTCGTTTTGAATCGGTACCGATCTGCGGACAGATTTCGCTTGATCGCGCGCGATGCTTTCAACAATTCGAGATCAAAACTCGATAGCTGAACGGCGATGCGTCAACTGCTCGAACTGACGCTCAATTTATTTTTTCACTGATGTGCCACGAACGCTGAACAACATCATTTTGTTCCAAACGGTAATTTAAACGATCGATTTTGCTGTCCAAGGTAATTGAGTCTCGGTCTTCATTTTCTACAAGCAACCTTTCGTGACTGACCCATCGTGCCTAAAAATGGTGACGCCAAATCTATCCTTCTTTTAGACAGTTTCTTAAGGAAGGTATAGTGATACACATTTAGGAAAGTGCATTTACAGCTGGATATGCGAGTTCTAATTAAATCAATTTCTGCTCCTTGCCTTGTTTGTCAGATTGTTATTGCGGATGTTTATGCATTTTCCAATTTTTGTAGACAAATTTCAAGAGAGCGCAATAAAACGAAATCTTATTTATAATGGGACCGGCTTTTGTAGATCCAAAACAAATCAAAATTGTATAAAATTCTGTTGAATTTTATATTCTAGCCTTTTTTGAAGATTTCCATAAGCCATAAATGCATAAAGATCCACAGTCTAGTCATTAGATTGGGATGCAAATGAATTGTTCACGTACTTTGTCACACACTACATGTCTATATATTTTTTTATAATATATCCTAATATTGTTTACCAGTCTACCACATAACTCCTTAACGAAGTCGAGACGGACATTTTTGCAAATGAAAATGTCACTTCACTAATGCAGGCAATTTTTATTTTGCGTAAAATCAAAATGGTTTAGTCAAATATGATATAATTCTTCATTTCAAAGGTTGTTCGGCAGTGTCAACTTAATAAATCAATGTCTATAACATTTGGAAAATGCTTCGTATGCAAATTTTTCTGCAGCTCGTTTAATTCGGTTCGAGGCTAAGACAGATCGATCTGCATTATAATACAGGATATGAAAAGCCAGGGAACACGGTGGGCAATGGAAAAAAGGAAAAAGTTGTGCTTTTCCGCAGCGACAAATGCTCTCTGATATTTGTTCTCTGTTCCCATTCTGAACGAGAATGGCAGGAGAGAGAATAGACGGGGGTTTATCGATCAAATGCATTTCCATGGAATTCGCTGCTCTTTGTATTTCAAACTCGAAACTCTCGAAAGCGGGACTCTCGCGAGCGCGCAACGATAAATTTATTGGATAAACAAAATACGGCATTCGGTTGCGTAAATAAATCGCGAATCCTGTAGGGCCGAGAGAAGGGGAAAGAGAGTGAGAGAGAGAGTTCATTTTCGCGAGATGCCACTGCGGATTCCATGTAAAAGCGTTTCGAGGTACACCGCCCCTTCATTTTAGGGTTGCCGGAAATCAAATTATCAGGTAACCAAGAAAGTTCGTGCTGCTCGCAGATTTTGTCGTTATTAAACTGTACGTGCGTGTCGCTTAAGCTCTCGGTTGTTTAATAGCAACGAACATGGAGGGTTAAATTATTAAATCGCTCTTGGGAGGGTAAAAGTGAACACCCTAAACCCAAATCTAAGTTCATTTAACATAGAACTGGATCATTAATTAGTCTAATCCTTGCACATTTCTCAGAAATAATTACACTAACGATTCTAACATACAATACATTCCTAAATAATTTTTGTTTGCATGGACATTAAATCAATAAATTGTACTTCTATTTCTCACATTATTAAGACAATTAATAAACTTACATTTGATTCCCATTCCTTAAGGAATTAAATAGATATTTATTAATTGTAACTGATACAGAACATTTTTATTTTGGATAATGATTATTGTGGATTTTATGCAGCTACGAAAAAAATATAGATCAAATACAAAACAGTAAAAATATGATTAAATTATATCATTTTCAACTCGATGACATCATTCTGAAAAGAAATAAATGGGAACGTGGCTCCAGGATCATGAAGTGAATATAAATCATTTTTATTTTGTATAAAACAAGAGCGATTATTTTTTGGAGTAAGTTAATGTTCGATCTACCTTGTAGATTCGTAGTTATCGATTAGAACCGCACCGAACTTTCTCGGCTAATAATGTTCGCTCACTGTCGATTGCTCGTCGAACGTGTTCCGAGAATGATTAAGCCACCGGAACATCATGTCGAGTAGAGTGCATTGTGTACGGGTAGCGAGAGAACATTTCTGGCACTAAAGTATTGTGTAAATCCTTGTGACCCCATTTGCAGCGCGCGTAGTTCTCTCGAGTTTCTGTTATAGAAGTTAGAACGTTCCAACTGGGAGCGTGCAGCATGGATCCCCCGGGTATTAGAGCACTGTCATTAATTTCATGATTTTCACAAAATTATTGATCACCATTACAAATCTCGCTAATCCAGTTACCGGTGACTCGCAAATTTGTTCGACGGCGTTCGCCGCGTATTTATTTGGACAATTACGAGCTCCCTTATTATCATAGAATTTCTGAAAGTCCATCGAAACCATACAAATCGTATTTGTCATTTCACAAATCCTTCAGTGGATTTTATTTTATTATTATACGGATCGATAGTAAAAAAAATATTAAAGTACTCTGCTCAGATAGAAGTACTTTTTGATTACAAACAATCCAACAGTTCGTAACAAGGTAATAAATTTTTGCGAAATTTCGCCGAATTGCAGGAGAAACGAGAAGAGCGGGCTAATTTTCGCGTAACTTCCCGGCAATGCAATTTACGTAATTCGTTGATAACGCGCGAGATTCAGGCCCATCGCGAATTCCTAATTAAAGCGTCGACGAATAATTTTATTATTTCGGACAGAGCGGTGAGACTGTATTCGCGATTCAATGAGACACACCCCCGCCGTATTCTCTTCGCCATTTCCCCCCGTCCCACCTCCCACTCCATTGCGAACTTTCGGAGAAGTTGCGCATTCTGCAGCACCCGCGTAAAAGCATACATTCTCCGGTGGCAAGATAGTAATGATAATAATAAAGTGACGTTTACATTCCGCGGAACAGGATTTAGAAGGGAGAGAGGATCGCGAGGGTTGAAGTTGCTCGCCGCGAATTTTTGCAGGGGTGGAAGAAGCTGCTAAAACTCTCGAGGAACTTTGGATCTATTATTTGTGACGCGCGGAACAGGGGAATAACGAAGTTTTTCTCCTGCGAGGTACTTTTTGATAAGGATCCTCGGGAAACGCGAAATAATGGTGTGGCATCGCGAAATGTATCGAGTCCCGGGCTCATTGTTAACCGAAAAGTGGAATAATAAGGTCGGCGCGTTCCGATCCGTTGCATTAAATTGCAACCAGCGTTGCCGAGGAATTCCAGCTTGCCGCAAGAATGGGTTAGGTTCGTCAGGAATTGCAAACGTTGTGCAATACGGCGAAATCTTTGGTGTAACTTGATAAAGCACTGGCACAGTCGCGAAAACCGTTGGAATTCTACAAATATGTTAATTGGCCTTTAAATGTATTCGTCCGAAAATCGCGAGGTGGACAGCCTCCAATGTGCGCGACCTCTTAGCGTCAATATGGCGGCTTCAGCCTACATCAAGACCTATATTTAAATTGCAATCCTTGCAAAATACGCGAAATTTTTGGTGCAATTTAATGAAGCACTCGCGCCGTTGCGAAAACCGTTGAAATTTTACGAATATGTTAATTAGTCTTTAAATACGGTCGTTCGAAAGTCGCAGGTGGAGAGTTTGTGGCAATATGGCGGATCATTTAGATTAATTTAACAGTATACTCGTTCGTATTCTACTGAACTTGTTCTTCATATTTTGGCAAAATGAATGAAATTATAAAAATGTAAAAACGTTGTAAGAAAAATAAGGAAGTTCATATTTAAAGGAAATTGATAATTAGACAGTGGATCTTTATGCAAATTAAAAATTTTCTACCTGAATTGCAACGAACTGAAGTGATACAGAACTCTGTTTTCTTTCTTAATATGTTCAATAGGTTGAAAATAATATAACAGTCTTTCTAAACTCTTCGAATTTTTGTACTGTTTTAAATTACACCTACTCATTTTCGTTATAAATGCATAAAATCCGCTGTCTATTGATAATATACATATTTAGGGGGTTAAGGACAAATTACGCTAAAAATTGTAGAAGAGATATGCAGTCTTCTAATTGTTCCAGACCAGTATCTTAACCAGTCAATTACTAGGTAGTTCTAGTGTCAAAATTGTCGTACAACGTTGTCTGTCTTTTCAGAGTTCGAATTCGCAGCCGCATGTATTTTACAGCAGCGTCGAATAACGTGCGCGATTCGTTTCGCAATTTGTTTTGCAATTTGTTTTGCAATTTGTTTTGCAATTTGTTTTGCAATTTGTTTCGCGCGATAATTAGCAATATATTACAATAATTACACTCGGCCCGGGGAAATCAGGTATGCCGGCTATTGCCGTGAACGATAACGTCGAAGCGAAATTAATTCGACAAAGCACGCCTTGCGAAAGCCCGTTATTACTAAAGCCCGTTATTACTAAAGCCCGTTATTACTAAAGCCCGGTTTAAAAACAAATTTTGTGCGCGCGCGCGCGAGAGAGAGAGAGAGAGAGAGAAAATTGAACGTTGAATCACATTACATGGCAACGTTGCGCATGTCGCGCGGAATAATGACAAAGAGTTTCTCTTCCTTTCGGCCTTGCGTTTTTCACAAGTTCAAGACGAAAACGTTTGTCATGTTTTCTGTGAACACTCGGCGTTACGTATTCTGATCCGAAGTAGGATCAGATAACTTATTGTTCGGGCAAGGTCGGAGATTAAAAAATGCTAGATTTATTTATCAGCCCGAGCAGAACAAATTTTTAGCTTTCTGCATCTATTAACTTCAGTTTTAAAAATGGGGCTGATTTAAAAATACGGGAAGGTCCCTTTATTTTTTATTTGAACAAGAAATTTAGATTTCAGCATCTGTTCGTTTCAGTTTTAGTTTAAAAGTGAAGCTCGTTTAAAAATACAGGGTGGTCCAAAAGTGGGTACACCAATTAAAAATGGAAGAATCCTTTCATTTTATATTTGAACGAATTTAGATTTCTGTATCTATGTATTAGCTTCGGTTCCCGTTTAAAAATGGAGCTGGTTTAAAAATACGGGGTGGTTACCATTTAAAAATGGAACAACTCTTTCATTTTATATTTGCTATTAGCTACAGTCATAGTTAAAAAACGGAGTTCGTTAAAAAATAGAGGGTGGTCTAAAATTGAGTACGTCTCCTAAAATAATTGATATAAGGCGGAAGCCTAAATGAATATAAAGATTTCCGAGTCTATCAGCTTGAATTTCCGTTTAAAAATGCAGCTGGCTCGGAAAGCAGCGGCGGTTTAAATAATACATTCGCAGTTAAACGTTCATTTATTTAATCGATCGGCGGCTCTCGTCGAAATTGCAACGGGGTTCGAAGAGCAGGTGAATCAATCGTCGCTAATGACAATCGATTGGTCCACAGTGTACAACATTTTCCACCAGCCGTGTCTCGAAAACCGGTCTTCACCGAGACATTCGCCGGGGCCCACACCGTGTTTTAACAAGTATCCGAGAGCGAGTTCGTTCCTCGAGGCCCGTTAATGACCGCTCTCCGCATCATTCGATCATTGCTCAATTGCCGTGGAACATTATTATCGCGATTCCCGAGAGCGGAACGATAAGTGCAGCAGCGTCCCTCTGCACACTGCAGGCTGCATAGTGCGACGCGGCGATGGCCTCAAAATGCTTCCGTCTCGGTTCACCTTGAACATTCGTGGAAACAGTAACGTCGACATCGTCGTTTTTCTGCTGCTCGCGAACTTTTGTCGTATCTGCCAAGATACATTCGCGAACATCGAGTTTCCCAGTCGTTTCAGAACGTGTTTAGATACTTTTTGTTGAATGTTTGCACACTGTTCCCAGTTAGTATAAAATTGAGGGAATTATCGATTAAATGTTAGTCTCGGAATGATTTAGCAGTGTGCTCGAAGATTTAGAAACGTTTGAAAAAAATATTTAGCTATGTGTTCTGAAATAAATAGACGAAGATGAAGTTTCTGAGTTTATTTAACATTTAGAAACGTTTCTGTACAAAGTCAGAGAAAATATTAGCTGTGTGTTCCAAAATAAATGTACGAAAACGAAGTTTCTGGGTTTATTCAATATTTAGAAACTTTTATAAGCTTTTATCAAAGATTAGAATATAAATAGCAGTGTGTTCCTAGAT
Organism: Lasioglossum marginatum; assembly: GCA_028455795.1. Classification (NCBI taxonomy): domain Eukaryota; kingdom Metazoa; phylum Arthropoda; class Insecta; order Hymenoptera; family Halictidae; genus Lasioglossum; species Lasioglossum marginatum. The sequence goes on along the minus strand of CM052245.1, from coordinate 17,592,185 downwards.
GAATGAATGGACATTACGTTTCTGTGTTTGTACAAATTTATGCAAATTATATATTATTATTTATGCATAATATATTTAGCTACGTGTGCTAAGGTAAATGAGAAATAATAAATTGGATCAGGATAATAATTTCAATGGTGAATAAATATTTAATGGGGTTAGTTGAAGATCAGTTCTTTATCCACTGACTTAGAATGATAAAAAAATTTGTACAGCGAACTAAACTAGTACATATAAAATAAAAGTAACCTACCACAGTATTAGCAGAGTCCAATCCCTGAGAACCATCAACATTCCTGCAGCGACTAGAGAATAACCGCACGAGTTTACATTTTCCCTGGCGCAGTTTTATTCCCGGATCAAGTACCTAAACGTCGTAAAACTAATCGAAACGAATAAAATCTCACAAAAGTCTCTCTACTCGATTCCATTCTTAACAGCTTGGAGAGCCAGTTTCGCTGAAAGATTCACGATCTAATTACGATTCCCGACTCGTGGGACTTCTCAAAGGCTCCGCGAAGTGTAACCAAAGATCGCCGGCTAAAACGAGCGGGAGCCCGGAAAGAAATTATCGAAGGACGTTGACAAATTAAATATTTCCGCTGGCGGGTCGTTCGCCGGGCAAGGAAACGGCTCGAGAAAAATTGATCGACGACACCGATAAATTGAATAAATTTTTCTGAAAGCTGAGACCCGTCGAATGCCAAAGGGAACGCGGAAACGCTGGATAAATAAGCGAAAAAGATCTCCGGGAAACTGGATAGTGGGATAAAGCAGTCGCTAAATGCGATACACTTGTGTTATACATGTGTACTCCTGTTTATTCATGTGTACGTGTGTATACGTGGACACAAATGTTTGTACACAGGGTGTATTGATCGCACAGCGGGGGTGATTTTACATGGAAAAACAAGTCAAAAATGTGGAATAAAATTTGTTCGTACGGGGCTTCGTTTTTGAAAGAAAATCAAGTTTACACATTTTTATTCCAGAACCAAATAATTCTTCTGAACCAGAATATGTTTTAATTTCTTTCATTTTATGGATAGATGGAACTGATTATAAAATGTGATGATTAAACATTTAGTGCATAATTTCTAGTGGCAGAAAGATTAAAAGAGTCTAAGAATTTATATATTATTTTAACCCTTTGCACTCCTTTGTCGAGTACGACTCTACATTAGAGAAAGAAAAATGTAAATAAAACGGGTTTTTATATGTATTTGGTTCTTCCTTTATTTATTTTATTGTCTTATTTTTTAGTTAAAACAAATATAAATTACAACAAAGTTTGACATGTTTAATACAATTAGTAAACAAAATTGTTTAAAATAATTAGCAGTCGAGGAACTTTGAAGTAAATTTCAAATAAAACATTTAAAATAGTAGGGAATTGTTGGCAACAAAATTGAAAACTAATTCGGAGTGCAAAGGGTTAAACTCGCCAACATTATCAAAGAAAAAAGAATCTTCATTGTGACAATTTTTATTTTGCATAGAGATCCGCAGAATAATCTGTGTAACAATTTTTATTTTGCATAGAGATCCGCAGAATAATCCGTGTAACAATTTTTATTTTGCATAAAGATCCGCAGAATAATCCGTGTAACAATTTTTAGTGGCGCCTCGGAGTCGCTACACAAGTGCCGAGGGTTAATAGGCATCGTCTGGCGCGTCTGACCGTGACCTACCAATTCTACTTACAATGCTAGGCACGCGACAACTTGGATTTTCGAAGTCCATTTTCTCGACTACGAGGGGTGCAATGGAAAAAATTGATTTCTCCTTCTCGACGTAATTTTCCTTGTCGAATCACTCCCTGTAGATACCGGGACACCTTGTATTAGTAGACTGCGAATCTTTATGCATTTATAGTCTCCGAAAATGTTCAAAAAATGCTACAATATAAAATTCCACAGAATTTAGTATGATTTTTATTTATTTCAGATCTACAAAGCCCTGCACTGAAAATCAAATTTTATTGGTTTCCACTCTCTCAGAATTTGCCTAGAAAAATCGGAAAATTGCATAAACATCCGCAGACATCACACATCCGTCTGTTCATGACCTACCGATTCCACTAACAATGAAAATAATAGATTTTCTCGAAAACAGGGCGTTAAGTAAAAAAGGTTTGTTTCATATTTTCGGCTAATATTCTCCCGTAGAATCGTGCTATCCAATACTGGGACACCCTGTATACATATTAGCCTCGCTCGAAAAGGATCGCGTCAGAAACAGAGAAACGATCATTGACCTAGGATGCCCGTTGAGGCTGGTTCGCCATTACTCCAATATCGTTCGCCAATAAAGAGGCAGGGAACGGGGAGCAAAAGAAAAACATTCGCCAGCTTGCGAGCAGAGAAAAGAGACAGAGAGAGGGGAGGAAGAGGGAAGAAGGAAAAGAGACAGAAAGGAGGGAAAAAGAGAAGAGAAGAGAGGGTATATTCCCAACGAAAACTGCGACGCGATAAACCTTCTAACGCGTACACGTTAAAACCGGTATTACATACACGCGTCTCGGGGCCCGGCGAATAATAATACACGTACATAAGCAAAAGTGGGGGGGGGGGGCAAGGAGAAAAGTTCACGGAGTTTCGCCGACCGTGGAATTCATCTCGGTCTACGATCCTCGGCGCATTGTGTGAGGCCATCGGGAACTGGTTTCCATCGGGGACCCCGAGTAGCTGTTTCATTTTTTACCAGGAAACCGAGAGCGCATTTTAATAGATGCGGCGCCAGCTAAAGCGCGATTCTCAGTGCGAGCCTAATCCAGAACTGGCAAAAATCGTTTCACGATGCAGCAGCATCCGACGATTGCAGTCACGCGATGTGTCTGTGATCCGGGATCGGCTTTATTGGAATTAATTATTCACTTTAAATATTTTTATTTTGGAAAGAAATTTCATTCTGTGCTTAATTCAAGTAAATTATTATTCGAGGTTCCCACTCGATTGTTTGTTTGTTGGTTTATTTAAGAATGCATATTTATCCATGCTTCCTATTTTCAATTTGATTGACAAAATCAATGTGAAGGAAAGATGAATAATTAATTTTACGAGTTGCCTCTTTTAAAATGGGAGCCTGAGGTAAAATCAGATACGGTTAGTCACACGTCGTTCGCTATTATCAAAATTAATGTTTGCACTGTATTTCTGTGGAGTAGAATACATTTGTTCGAAACGTCCTGAAAAATAAATAGAACACTGTTGATTTTTGGCGTGAAGCAAGAATGGATGAAGTATTCTTTCGGTGCATCCATTTCTGAAGCTCTGCTTGACAGGCAGATCGACTAGGACGACTCATAAATCGAAATAAAACGTCCGTCGCTGTATAGCGTTATCTAGAAGGTAGAATAATAAAAGAATTGACAGAATTTTCTAAAACTGTGGACGGACGTGTTTCGCATGATTTGTGTGATAGGCAGATTCATCGGAGATTTTTGAGAAAGAAATAATTCAGTAACAGAGAAAGATCGGTGTCCTTCCAAAATGACACGGTTGACAGGGGTATTTGATTTTGTTCGAGCTGAAATAAACACGTTATACATTCACAGCAGATTCTCTCGTGCTGCCGTTTATTTTTCAGATTGATAGACATTTATCTCGTTAACTGCTTCAACGATCAAATCGGACGAAGCGTACGGTGCCACAGTTCGATGTAAATAGAAGCAAAGGGGAATGAGACGTCCGAGGTCAGATCGTCCTCACCTCGCGCGGTAAGGTACATATTAACCTTTTAACCGGGGATGAACCAGTTCACTCATTTGTGTATCATCTTCCACGTATCTTCGTTGAAAAGATCTTGCTGCAAACATCTAGTGAGTCCTCATTTTCAAAAAATTCTTGGAATCTGGAATTCTGTGGAATCAGCAACTTCTTCGTGAAAATATCAACTTAATTCAAGGCGATTTATCATTATACAGCGGATTTTATGAATTTATACCAAAAATGAGTAGGTATAATTTAAAACAGTAAAAACATTACAAAAATTTAAAAATACTGTTAAATTATTTTCAGCCTATTAACCATAGCAAGGAAGAAAATATAAATTTCTATTTCACTCCAATTTGCTGCGATTCAGGTGGAAAATTTTTATCTTGCATAAAGAGAGAGAAATCCGCTGCCTGAAAAATGTAATCAACAAATTACAAAGGGGTGAAAGAATGGACTACTGAAACACAAATATAACTCGTCATGAGTTTTCTTTAGGGATTGTCGAGGAATAAAACGTTTGATCTTAACAATTCTTTTCGAGCAACAGAGTGATGAGCTTCTATGCGAATTTATTGTTATAATACGAAAAAAAATGCGAAGGCAAATCACATTGGAAAATCGAGAATACCGTAATAAAATAAGTAACCAAGGCAACGACAACAGCGGCATTTCATCCCCCGAAATACATTCCCGAAACTATCGACGGGCGTTCGCTTAACCCCTCCTCACCTTTATCGCGTAATATTCAGCACTCCGTCCCGAATAGTTTTCCAATAACTTTCTGTGTTGTATAAGCGGGGGCCCGCTGCGAGGCTGAAATTCTATGGGGGTTGGTGAGGAGGACCGAGGGGCTTGATACACGTACCTATATAAGAAAGAAACGCGGCGGCGGAGGAGAATGATGGAACTCCGTCAGCAGCGGCGAGATAAATGATGACAGTGATAAAATGTTTATCCCCGGGACCCGGAGAGAGTACGTGCCGCGAAAATCGTTCGAAGCAAAGCTCCCGTCGTTGGAACGAATTTGAATCTATACGTGTAATTCCACCGCGCCGGGCTATTATATCGGCAAATATCGGCATTCGTAAATTCGAGGACCGATATCGGCAAATGTACGTTTTAATTGGCTCGCGGCTCCACACACGCTCCTTCGCACCCTTTCGCTCGGGAACACCGTGGAAATCTTTCGCGAAATCGAGCACGACCAACAAACTTTAAGGTGTTCATTCGATATCCTGGATTTTTCGTTTCTTGTCAATGGAAAATAAATTACAGGTGTCTATTTACAATGTTTCATAAGTTAATGGATTTTTCTCCAAAAATCTTGAAAGCTCTGCGAAAATCTGGTAAGAATTTATTCTAGAAATAAAAAGAATTTAGCCAGATTTTTAGAGATTTTAAAGCTTGTTCTAAACGCGATATAGTTGAAACCAACTGGAATGCCTCCGAAGTGTTAAACGAAGTGTTAAAATCTGGAATCAATTCTTTTAGCTCCGCGCTTCGAGAATGCGGTCAAAAGTGCGGCTAGACCGGGCACGGTCGGATTCCCCGCGCAAAACTGAATAGAAAATGTAGAGCGAGATTTTTCATCGGAGATATACTTTCCTAGAAAATCAGATTTGAAACTTGGGTGAGCGCGCGCGCGCGCGCGCGATTCCTCGAGAAGGGGAAACGGCCAGTCATGGTCAGACGCGTCAGCCTCGAACTTCAAGCTCGATTTCCTCGGAAACTGAGCCACGTATCAAAAAACAAACTGCAGTTCATCCGCTCATTTTTGCCATGAGTAATCTCATGGTACCAGTCTGAGGCACGTACAATGTCTAATTAAGCTTAATTCTCTGTTGTAATCTATTATCTGTCAGGAAAGAATTATCCGTCCGTTCTGCTCTTCTTGATCATTCTATTGTGAAGAACCGGAAATACGGTGTAATCGTCGAGTCTCCTTATCTCGATGGAAAAAATCGTTGGAAAAGCTTCTATTCAATGCGTGGGAACGGGTTTTGATAAATTGGTACGATTTATGGATCGTGAATAGTCGGGAGAGGCGGGACACGTCGTTCGTTCTGTTTGATAGGTCGTTTATGGTCGCGGGAATCTGACGAATTTTCGGAGATCCAGTCGGAATTATGAAATCTGGAAAATTACTGATAGTTCGCGGAACGATATAGAGAGGGGGAGGGGTCGGCTCTCGAGGATCGAAGTTGCTGAACTATCGACCCGATCGGTATGTTGGCGCAGCGCATAATAGCGAGGGAAGTGTTCCGGGGCAAAGTAAACTGCAGTTGTGACAGGACCTTTACGTTCCTCAAGCTGAAAGCTATTCTATAAGTCGCAAACATAATAGACCACATACATAACAGAGTCATGCAACTTTAGCGTGGAAGCTATTCCTGCGGTATGACTTGCCGCAGGGGCTCTCAATCGACGCGGTTATGGCTCCGCGAAAAATTGAAATTCCATCAGAAACCCGTCGATATATATCTTCCAGTTTTATGCTCTCTCTTTCTATTTATTTACTGGCCTGGATTTCCATTCGCTTTTTATCTACCAATTCTTCTTTACTGTTCGTTTCTTCTTTGTTTTCTTTGTTTCCAACTTTGTTCGTTTCTGGGTTATTTTGCTTCAAGTGGACTTCATTCATTAAAGTTCAAAGAAATTTCAATGCTTTGCTATTTATTTTTTTATCTCGAGTGAATCGATTCTCAACCTGTTGTCACTTTTCATTTAATTTTCTACTTCATCCGACTTCTCTGAAATTTAATTTATTGTTCATTCAATAATTTCAAAAGGGTACACGTTTCATATATTTTATTCATTTTTAAGAAGTATGTATTCCAAAGTTGCAGGGCGTTTTTCTAAATACATTGAGATACTATTGCACGAAAATAAAAATTGAAAAAACATTTATTGAACCATTCGAAGCCCGAAATCAAAAATCGAAGACGAAATGTTTCCGTGAAAGCTTTCAATTCACCGGCGAACTTTTAATATCAGGAATTATTGCTCTTCGGAGAACTGTATGATAAAACACAGATTCGCCTGGAAACTACTGGTGGAATCGCTATAAAGTACAATTCCATCGAGGAGACAGCGTCTTCCCGGAGCTTTTCTAAGGAACTATGGATCCAGAGTCTCTCGAACGGAACGGGCAGTGTTCGAAACTTTTCCCGGCGGAGCTAATGGTCCCGGATTCAAACGCGAAATATCATGCTCGTTTCAGAGAGTGGTTAACACGATTTAACAGGACAAAGCCGTGGTAAACGCTGCATTAGAGCTTAACAGGCGCTGGGAAGCACGGTTCCCCGCGCGCTGGCAAATCTCTTTGTTAATAATCTACCAGTTGCACAACAGCGAGTATCGTGGGCGAAAAGTGAAATCGTGTCAATGTGTTCCGGAATTGATGCGACGAATTTCAATCGGATCTCTCGGCTTCCGCCACGATCATTCTAAAATCTTCATCCACGCTATCTCTATTTTGTGCAATTGGAACAAAAACTGCTTGCCTTACAATTCCATTCTGAGGTTTCAGACTGTACAATAATGTTTCTTGCTTCAAAAACAATGTAAAATGGTTAAATTGTTCTTACATGTGGCATTACACTCTACATAGGCAGTGATGGAAATTAAAATAATTTTTGTTGCTTCAAAATTAATGTATATTGATTGAATTGTTCTTACATGTGTACGCAACATACGCAATGGTGGTCTCTATTTTTTTCTCTCCCTCCGTTCTTGGTACTTTTCCATTTTCCAGAGGGTGCCCTACGATACGATGAACCCGCACAAAAGAATGAGTCATAAAAAAATCATTTTCTTTTTAGCGGGACAGCGCTATTCTAGTTTTTACGACAATCGACGCGATACTCTCGAGATACGAGCGGACGATACACCGAAATAGCAAATATCGAGTTGTCCGAGCGTTCCGCATCACCGAGGAGAATATTAGATCTCGCGTTTTCTCATCGAATTTTAAAAACATCTAGCTACGAGCTCGTCAAAATCCCCCACTTTTCACAATATAATAAATAGACTGCGGATTTGATGCATTTATGATAAAAATTTCTGGCAGTGAAAAGATTTGCAGAATTTAAATATACTGTTATATTATTTTCAACCTATTAAACATATCTAACAAGAAATTAAATAGTTATTTCATCCCAGCTTGATCCGCAGTCTAATAATAAAAATATGATCCTTCTCATTCTCTCTTAAAAAATAAAGTTTAGCAATTTATTAAACACAACAACATTTAGTGAGAATTCCTTTAAATCATACTATAGTAATTTTTAGTGGTGCTTTAGAGAACTCGTCAAGATCCCCGCTTTTCGTCCAATAATAATAAATACGATCTTTCCAATTTTCTCTTAAAAAATAAAGTTTAGCAATTTATTAAACACAACGACATTTAGTGAGAATTCCTTTAAATTATACTATAGTAATTTTTAGTGGTGCTTTAGAGAACTCGTCAAGATCCCCCGCGTTTCGTCCAATAATAATAAATACGATCTCTCCAATTTTCTCTTAAAAAATAAAGTTTAGCAATTTATTAAACACAACGACATTTAGTGAGAATTCCTTTAAATTATACTATAGTAATTTTTAGTGGTGCTTTAGAGAACTCGTCAAGATCCCCCGCTTTTCGTCCAATAATGATAAATACGATCTTTCCAATTTTCTGTTAAAAAATAAAGTTTAGCAATTTATTAAACACAACAACATTTAGTGAGAATTTCTTTAAATTATACTATAGTAATTTTTAGTGGTGCTTTAGAGAACTCGTCAAGATCCCCGCTTTTCGTCCAATAATAATAAATACAATCTTTCCAATTTTCTGTTAAAAAATAAAGTTTAGCAATTTATGAAACACAAGGACATTTAGTAATATTTTAGCGATGTCGACTGCAAAGAATTACGATATAAAAATTGATGCTTAAAAATTTAAATGGACAGTCCCTGAAACAGTCCGAAGCCTCCCCTCACCGAGCCCAATAAGAAACACGTTGCTCCCGAAGAAGTAGGTTCGAAAATCTTAGAAAAACAATTTGGTACGTGCGATTTTGAATGCATCATGCCATGAAATCGTTGAAAGCGCTTTTAACGATTAATATGGTTAATAGCAGCCGCGGAAGGACAAGGCAGGGTCGATGGTTCGTTAGGTTTCGCCGTTAGATGATAGTCGGGGGCAGAAAGTTGATTAGGCGAGAAGCGTAAGTATCGCTGGTAGCGGACGGAGGGCCGACGACGCACTCTATCATGCGCCGATTAGATGGATTACGAGTGTCTCATGTTGTATTATGTAAAACACGGCCGATTGTTGGGTCCACCCTATTATCACTCAACGGACGTGCTAGCCGAGTGAAAGGATCTGTCGGTAAAGCAGATGTCTGGCCTCTCCGGCTCGTAATTTTTCAAACGCTTTCAGGTTATTCTCGCGAGGACGTTGATTGATGACAGAAACGCAGCCGCATAAAAGATTCTTCTGCCCTCTTCTCCCCCTCTTACCCCTATCCAACGTTCCAATAATGAAAAGGAATGTTTAAAGACTCTTCGAACGGCCATAAATTGCTGATGTTTTATCGTCGTAAACACCGCAAAACGGAACCGAGGATCGAGGCGGGTTAAAGATCACGTCGTAACTTTTCGGTAGCTGTTCGCCGTTTAGGCGACTCCGTCGTTCGTCATCTCCGACAATCGAACGTATTAATATATACATGAATAAAAATGATCACTGAGGAAAATAAATTTTTATTCGGCTCATGCAGTCTAGTAATAATTATATAAATTTCCTTACTCAAGCTCATATTGAAACAAGAACGACTCTGAATAAATAAAATTATTTTTATAAGGCAAGATATACTCTAGTCCCTTTCAATGCTCTGTAGTTTAATATTGTAAAATCGATCATCATAATTTAACACTAAATCACCGGTCAAAATGACCGGTTCCAGATTTTACAATTATTGAAATAATAAAAATGATTTCATAAGACATTATTGTATCGTCTAAATAAAATTAATCTTGTTATTTTTATAAGGACACGCATATAAGTTACTTTTAAGGCTCGGTAGGATTAGTGTTAATATACATTTTTCTACTCGACGCAGCAGAATTTTTAGCAAACAGGTAGCTCGTCAGGTAATTCCGCGAAGAATTTCCAGCTCCGTCAAACGATAATTCGCTCGCTTATCCGATCCCCTATATATTTCGTGCAGCGTGTGTTACTTTCACCTGGAGCGATTGCGGGCTCGCTGGAGGAGATGTAAGCAGAGCTCGAGGAAGTGTACAAGGGATCACGTACTTTCTTTGAAACGTAGAAATTCTGTCGGCGATCCCGTGGCTCGTTACCGGGCGTGCGTTTTCCTCGGACCGCACCGGAGATAATTCCGTAGAAATACACGAGTTTGTTAAGTCCCGGACTAGGTACGTTTCTGCCCCGGGACCACGAGGCTGACAATTGATTAACGATCGAAGTATGCAGTTGAACGGTACTCGACTCGCCTTCGAATAAAATGTGAACAAGAACGAGTGAGATTACACGTCCCATAAATTACACGCGGGTACAAAGGGACGTTTTTGCCGGGGACTTTCTGTCCCGGGAATCATTTTTAACGGGGAGCCTCCATTATCGTTTCGCGGAATTCAACTAGTATGCTCTGGTAAATATCAATTCTGATCGCGTGACTGTCCACGAGAACATCGAAACATTGTTGTTGTAGCTACAGCAAAAATTAAACAGTTCACTTGGGAGTCATTTACATCTTTACGACAGAGGCTGTCGCAAAAATGTACTTCCTTAAAACAAATTCCTGAGGACATATGGAGTTACTTTTTCCTTTGCGAAAATGTTCTCCGTGGCTTTGTTAAGGAGTTATTAATGAAAAACATGGACCAATCAGAGCGCGGCTACAGCGGAAGGTCCTGCCTCGGCCAACGCAACGCCACGCCACGGCACGCCACGCCACGCCCAGTGGGACCTTTAGCCACGCCCTGATTGATCCGTGTTTTTCGTTAATAACTCCTTAACGAAGCCGCAGAGAATATTTTCGCAAAGGAAAAAATTATTCGAAATGACCTCGGGAATCTTCTCTCTAAATTTACACCCTGTTGTATAAAATTGAGCGTATTTCTTCGAACAAATAGCTCGTTAAATACTAATATAAGAATTGTTTTGAATTACAGTGTACGTTTAGTGGTGCCTCAGAGGGGATAGTCGAATGCAAAGAGTTAATAAGATTGTAGTTTTTGAACTGTAAAGAAGCATTTGTCCGAGCAAAGTTGTTAATCCGTAATTTTTGCCGGCCTCTTGCTCACCCGACAGTCTAATAGACTCCGTTGAGCAATTACTAGAACCATCACTTCCTCGTAACTATGTTGAGGCGCTCGTATTAGGACGCTAATTGCGTTCGGGGAGCGAGTTTCGCCGGCGAAATCCGCGAATGAAAATCCCTGTCAGTCTGCAGGTCGGTTGCGCGTTGGCATTGTGGCCTCTCCGACCATTCTGATCGCGAAATAAGGTTAAAGAAGAAGCGAAACAGTGGCTCCGACGGTTGACAGCAACGATAAAATCTCACGGGAGCCAGAAGGCAGCGGAGCGGTCAGGGAATTTATTACTCTCGGTTGATTGACTAAACAGACGTCATTTCGTTTCTCCAAATGTATTAGCTGATCCACAGATCATTCCAAATTTTTCACCACAACATTAAGCATTAATTACTTGCAGTTAAATCTAGTTGATCTACTGAATTTTTTCGATTCATTTTTAAACAATTTTTGGGCCTCTGAAATGGGAAACTCAATTTAATCCTTCGCTGTTGGATCGAAGTTTTATTGGTCATGAAATATTTTATTCGTTTACAAATATTTTCGACAGCGTATCAAGAGCTGTCCTATCAAGTCCTGTTTAATTCATACAGCGTGTACAAAATAATTTCGTTAATTGTCATTGGTACTCATTTATGATTCAATTTTAAAAATATATAATACAGCATAATCACTAGACAGCGGATCTTTACAGGAATGTATTTTCTTTCTTAATACGTTTAATAGGTTGAAAATAATATAATAGTATTTTAAAATTCTTTTAATATTTTTACTGTTTTAAATTACACCTACTCATTTTTGTTATAAACACATAAAATCCGCTGTCTAATAATCACGCCGAGAAAATTCTCGGATTACGAAACTCCAATAACAAATGCACAAATTCAAAGTTGCACGGGCTTACAAAGGATTAAATACAAAATATCGTACAAGCACATATTTCAAACTGCCTTTTACAAAAACAGGGAGGTGAAACAAAAATATTTGTACAAAAATCTCACTCTAACGAAACGTACACTTATATATAAAATGTATGTAAAATAGAAAAATGGGACTTGTGGGACGGATCGATGATGCCAATGAATTCCGATTATTTTTCTAGAAAATAGAGCATCGCATCGTCGAGGCAATATAAGTTGTCGAACATTGTTCCGTCGTTACACGAACGTGTAGAAACTTCAATAATACTCGAACAGCCGAAGTACACAGCGCGTTAACTCTCCATGGAAATCACGAGGAAAATACATACATAGAGAGCGCGGAGGGCCTCGTGTGTGTACGTAGCCACATGGAATGGGTGGTACACACGCGTCGAAAAGTATACACGCGTCCATTAACCAACGCGTACGTGATTTTCGTGGGCTCTGTGCAGAGCGTGTTCATAAAACTCTGATTTGCCGTTTAATATTTTCAAACGAGCCTCGTCAACCTCTTTTGTTCGCTGTTTAATTGTCCATCTCGAATTTCATGCGGACCTGTTTTTTCTTTCATTCCACAGCTTCGAACATCTAATACACTTATGCTAGAGCAACCGTCGTTTGGAATGCGAAATGCTTGCGACGTCCCCTGGTTGTTTAAATATGTACATTAGTTAAAGAATTGTTTTTTGCACTGAAACTATCGAATACAAAATGTGACTATCTTGTATTTGTTACTTTGATTATGATTTTGATTATGATTTCGTGTGATTTTTATATCACATGCACTCAAATTAATGCATTCGATCAAAAAATAAAAATGTGTCCTCGACTGAAGAAATGTTGAATATTAGTGTTCAAATGTGTTTAGACATGAAAACAGCTTGTATTACAATTATTGAGATTTTTCGCGATTCGTACAGCACGCATCCGAATAAATAAACTTAATCAAAGAATAAAGGCACTCTCGATCGAAAACGTTCCACTGTTCAAATATTCAAAGTGCACCGTGTACACACGCCATTAAAAGTTTAGACCCAATCGTCGATTCTCGGATAGACCGTAAATATTCAAACAAGTTTCAAACTTTCGCAACCAACTACAAAACAAAGTATGCTCAAGTGCACACTATCATGAACAAAAAAGAGTGAGACCATAATTCACCATTTCACCGAACTTTAATGGCAGCGGCATCGACGAATATTGAGAGAGTTAATCTGAAATTTTTTACTTTTTTTTAACGGTTTTGATAATTGTTCCTAGCAAAATCAATCGTGTTATCAGTGCCAAGAAAATCCTTGATATAAAAATTGAAACAGTGTGATAAATTTGCTTTCAGTTAGCGAAGCTCTCGCAGATTGTATCGTTTAATTGATTCAATTGACCGGCGGCATGCCGTCATGTCGCTTTATAAATCGCATGTAACTCGCAAAACTCTTTCTTCTGTTGAATCGAACGGAACGAGGTTAGCCAGATTCGGGAAACGTTGAATATTTGACAGGAATAACGCTCGGCCCAGGAACGTGTCCTTCGGTTATCTCGAAAATTCAATTAAATCAACCGCCACGTTCGGTTCCGGTGAATATTTCATTTGTATTTAACGAAATGTTCGGCCGGATGTGAGCGCGGCGAACCCGGCTGGAATCTTGCTCGATTAAATGTTCTAATGAACAAAATCAGCATAAACGCGTGCACCGAGTGCATTAACACAGCGAGACTGGCGCGAATTGTGCGAAGAAACGGCACCGATCACAATCGGACAGCACAATTAGTTAATTCTCGATCGGTCTGCCTTTTCTGCGTTCTTCTTGACTCGAGAAATTTTGATCGTTCACTCTTTTGTTATACTATCGGGTTGGCAAGAAAATAATTTCGGTATTTTAATGTGAAATAGAACCCGATTCTTTTTATCCAAGCAATGAACTTTAATGAATAAGATATTTTCCCTTTTGTTCGATGATCTTTTGCAAAAACGAATAAATAAGAAATTATTTTATTGATTAAAGTTCATCGTTCGAATAAAGAAATTCGGTTTTATTTCACCTTAAAATACCGAAATTACTTCTTGCCAATATAATAAAATGAATTTTACATGTTTCACACAAGTTTCACCCATTTCATCCATGGGAGCAATCAGTATTATTAATATCTAATTTAATTAATTTTGGTATTAGTAAATTGATATTCAGCGGCATTCATTTTATAACCAGACTGCGGATCTTCATGCAAAGTAACAAATTACCTTCTCGAGTAACTTAAAAATGTTAAGAGTAATGCATTGCCATTTTTAAATTATTTAAATCTTTGTAAACCTTCAAATTACACAGTAGACAATTATTTTCAATGAATTTCAATGCTTGTTCTTAACATTTCTTTCTTTTTTACTGCAACAGTAAAGTAAAATTGTGGATTATTTTTCGATTGCCATAATATCGAATTGAAGCTTGAAGCTAGAGCCGCAGTGAAAGGGTTCGAGAACTTTTGACGGTGACTGTACAGCTTCGATTCACTCTTTTATCGTTGCACTTCTTTCCGAGAGCATCTCCTCGTGCAGTGCTGCCAACCGCTTCAGAGTTCTTTTTATTGGGAGGCGCGCTCGACAGTAATTGTTATTGAAATTTCGTCGATCAAAGGCGTTAATCAAACACACGGCGTTATTATTAATTAATTGCGTTCCCGGTGCATCTCCCGCTTCGACGGATCCATTCCGCACGCATCTTGTTTGCTAATGGCGGTGACCAGGCATAAATTACCTGCCCATTATGATCTGCTAATCAGATCAATTTTAATTACGCGAGAAACACCGAGGCCCCGTGTTCGACGAAAATCGTTACGGGGTGCATGACCTCGAAATGATCCGACGACGATGTCTCTCGTAAACAGCTGCTGTAATTAACATTTTTTAATTGTCTACAAGCTGTGGACGCTGCGGAGATTATGCGAAACATTTTGATTGGAACTCGAAAGTAGAGGCATGGGCAATGTTTTAATGCTCAAGCAACAAACAAATTATCTTTTCCTGGCAAAATTACGTTGTACAAATCTCTAATTATTTTTGCTATTATTTCCAGAGAAATCCATTGGCTGCATATCTCTCTAAAAACAAAGACAAACAACTTATCGAACACACTTGTTCAATTACTCTTCAACCGTCGTGCATTTTTCAACAGAAGCGAGAAGAAGGCTCGTTAAAAATTCGCATTGTTACCGACCGAGGCGAATCGGCTGCATATAAATCGTGATTGCTTGCTGGTGAGGGTAGCAAGAAACTTTCCGGAGTCTTAAATTTCCCCGTTGTTGCAGCCTCTCTCCTGTGGACCAGTTTCGAGTGGCTAGGGTATGCATTCAATGGAGGAGTCCATCCTTTTCGTGTATTTCGTATCGGTACGGTTTCGCAGCGACTGGTGAGAGGACATTCGCAGGGTATTCTGGGATCTAATGCTCCGCAGGGGGTAGGTCGCTTCAGTATGCATGCTGAGTAGGGGCTAGTCCCGAGGGTGGTTTGCTATAGTTGCCGGGAACCGATTTCGGAGGAGTTTCGCATCCTTAAAAGTGGAATTCGCAAACTCGGTTTGACTCGATCGTTGGGTCTGTAATCTTTCTGTTAGGCTGATTCTTGCTCGCCTAACTGATCGACATTGCTGGAGACCTATCTAGAGAGTAACCAGAGAGTATGAGAGAGCAAGAGGGTCGGAGAAGGGTGCGAATGCCCTCAGCCGGAAATTCGGTAATCGATAGCAGCTACGTGCTCGATTCGGTCGCACGGTTTCGAACTATCTGGTCAGAGCTAATTAATGAGATTAATGTCCAGTTAAGTTGACTCGCGTTTCCCAGAACAGTCTCCCTTTTCCACGGGATTTTTTTCGGCTCTCCGAGCTACTCCGGACGAAATCCTCGGCGTGATTGCGCGCTCAAGTACTAATTAGAGGTTACATAAACGGGCTGCGAACACGTTTATTCACGTCCCCTGATCAATAGCCATTTGCATTAACATAACGACGTGACGAGGAGATGGTCCGACAAGCCTCGCTAGAGATAGTTTATGATTTATGAGTCGCCATAGAACGCCGCAGCTACAGATCTTTGAGCACGAACCGATATCGGGCACTGCGACGTCGTCCTGTGAAAAATTATGATCGTATGTCTCTCTTCCTTCTCTTCTCTCATTCTGTCTGATTATGTCTCTCTCTCTTTGAGACGCACCGAATTTTAATCGAGCAAACTTGTAGTATTCATAATTTTTGGACGGGTTCTAATATTTTTAATTTGCGATTATTAAGGTTTGTAAAGATGCTTCCCTGAGGAATCATTTACCAAAATTTCTTTGGGTATATATTATTAGAAATATGGCAAAAATTTTGGATGGACACATACTTGTTATATTTATAAAATAATGTGAAATAGTTATTTCTAGAGCTCCGTAAACCTAGTGTTTAAAAATAGATACAGAAAATAAATTCTGTCACCATAAAAAAGGTATGAATAATAAATAAATATAATATACTTTTATCCATCATTTTTATCGAATACAGGATATTTTTTATATGTTCTGCAGAAGACTGATAATAAATATAATAATAATGACGGATCTTGGCGGAAACAAATTCGATAAAGAGAGAACCGGGTTCGTTCGACGCCAACGCGACACGGTTGAGTGGTTCTCGTTCGCGGATAATTGTCTGGTGTGTATAGTAAATTATGCCGCGGGAGAGATGAAAAGAGCAAGCATAAAAACGTCGCTTTCAATCCCGGAAAAATTTTAATTTAATCGTATAAACGAGATCGCGAACGCGCGGAAAAACGGTTCTCGTTTTGCTTTTTTCTCTGTCCCGCGCCCGTCAAATATACCCGGGACAAATTATCCTCTTGCCGCGTTTTGATTACCTACTCCACACAGTTTCCATCACTGGAACGTTCGTGTTCGGTGAAATTGTTAGTTAGTTGCGCTCTTAGTTATTTAGGCTCGTTATTTATTTTCATTAGTTAGTTATTTAGGCTCACGACCAAGATATTGTCAAAAAAATTCTTCAACCTCTGAGTTGGCACAATTCGAGTATCTTTAAAAAAAGCAAGGACTCATTAGCACTCCTTCATATTATGTCTAAACTGATGAAGTAGACTGCGGATCTTTATGCAATTACGGTTTTTAAAAACTTTCGAGAAATGTCAGGATATAAAGTACGACAGAATTTAGTACGATTTTAATTTCTTTCGGATCTAAAAAGACTACTACCATGGAAAATAAGATTCTATTTGATTCGAGTTTCTTAAAATTCGTTTACAGAAATTTCAAATTGCATAAATTGCGCAGTCTACTGATGATAATCAGCCCCTTCTCTTTGTTAACTTTCTAGAGAAAGCAAACATATTAATTTTTAAAGACGCTTTTTCATTTTAGGATTATAAAAGATATATTTAGGATATAAAATTTTTTCTGACATACTTTTCAGAAAAAACAACCATATTCATTTTCAAGAACACTCTTTAATATCTGCATACATTGATGGGGGATGATAAAAATTGCCAAAGAAAATTTCTCAACCCTCCCACGAATGGATATAAAATATTCTCCGGTGTGCTTTTCAGGAAAAGCAAACACATTCATTTTTAAGAACACTCTTCACCATCTAAATTGATGAGGATGGTAAAAAATTGCCAATAAAATGTGTCGTGAAATGTGAACAAGTACAAAATTTTCGCATCGTATATTTTTCGGAATAATCGAGCGTGCCGATTTTAATATGAATATTTTCGTCACGTACGTGGAGTTTCGTCATTGTATTTGAATTTAACATCGACGAGAATATTTTTGGAATAATATACGAATAATTTCAGCGACAATCGGTATCAAATAAACTCGTATAGGATTCGGGAGTCTGTTCCATTGCATCGGCTGGCATTATCGCGCGAAACGAAGTCCCGAATTAGTTTTAATATCGTGCGGGGGTGGAAGCTCTTGGGGAAGCGTCGCATCGATCGGTGTGTCGGGTCTTGGCGAGCTTTTATCGTGGAGTGTACAGTGTTGGTAGGTTCGCAACTTGTCGGCGGGGCTGTACTTTGAAATAGAAATGATTAAAGTTTTAATAACTGGCACGCAAGCTTTGCTCGCGAGCAACATTGTCTTTGATTACGACAGTAAAATAATCATGGCTCTCTCCGGGGGTTGTTGCTCTCTCTCTCCCCCCCTTTCTCTTTCTATTTCTCTCTTTCGCACACGTTGAAAAAACAATGACGTTGCTTTACAACCGGCGGGACGGCGGAGTCACTGTATTTTTACGGTTATCGCCGGTTATTGTTGCCGTCATTATTCCCTATCGGCGGAACGGTATTTAATGGAGTTATCGATTATTCAGACGTTAAAATTCAGCCGTCTCGTTCGTTCTCGAAATAAAACGAAATCACCGACGACCTTCCTCTCTCCTCCTTCCAATGGAAACATCGATGAAACCCGGGTTTCGAATAATTAATTATTCCCAGGATTTTCCTTTTCGATGTTTGTACTTCAAACGATCCGCTGGAAACGGCATAGAATAGGATTACGCTTTTCACTATTTCCCCAGTGTTATTGTTATTATTATTGCCGTAACCGGAGAAATAATCGTGCTGTTGGATGTTTCAGGGTTTAAGCTCGATAAAATGTTATTGAGAGAAAGCGGGTAGATGGGAGAAAGGGGAATAAAATACGGTTTTCTTGTATCTCAATTACGGCACGAACGGGTTCGTTTCTTTTCCGTTTCTCTCCCTTCTTCTTCTTTCTCTTCCTCTTCTTCGTCTGTGTGTTCTCTCTTTTTTTTCTTTTCTGTAAATCCCTCGCGGATATCGCGCTTTATGTATGGCTCTTATCGTCGAGCGTACCTTCTTTATCGTTAATAGGAGCCGCGTTTTAATGCTTAATAATACCGTGGCAGGATTATTCTTAGAACCTCGAAAACGTGTACCGTTCGTGACCACGGGAACGAACTCGGAACAGCAACAAAATGCTAGCTTTCCTGTCGACAGGCGAAACACTCCCTCGCACAGCCAAATAATACCGACGACGGTAAAGTATTTCGCGAAATTGGTTAACGTTATCGCCGCGCTGAAATTTTGCATAATACAGAACCGAGAGCTCGGAACTTTTCGACCCGAAATATCCTCCCGAAAGAAATCGCCGGGAAGAGAATGAAAGTTGAAAATGCTGTTGCGTCGAGCGGTGCTTGATTGCAATTAAAACTTATAATTATTATTTATTTTTTAACGCAACTATACGAGACAGCAGGGGAAATCTTTTAGCTTAAAAACTGTGTAGCGAGGAATGGTCGAAGACATTGCTCGAGTTGCAAGCTTCGCTTAATTATTTATTCTCCAAAATGTTTCTATGAATGTTTCGTGATTTTTTTATTTGATCTCACAGTCTTGAATCAGTCTTGAATACAGTCTTGAATATACAATATAAACTGCACAAAATAGCGGAGGCAAAATCGTGTCATCGCTAATTTTTGCAGCAACATTTTACAGGGCCACAATTTTTCCTCGCGAAATTCTTTTCGCACACGCGACGGCTTTTAGCTGCGATTTGTTTGCTCGATCAAGTGGTTCTTGCCAAGGGTGGATGCGCGTAAGTAAGCATTACTTGCCGACTAACACGAGATGGGTTCTCGCGATTCGTTTCGTTGGAACGCGAAACACGCCGCCATAAAATGTGTCGTTGAGACTCGCTCGATATTCTTAGCGTAATGACTGCGCTCGAACCACCTACACATTTCTTTTACCATACGTTGAACCTACGAAGAAGAACAGATAGAAAAACAGAGAACAATTGGATTTTTAAAAAATCCTATTTAATCTCTAGATACTTGTATAATAATAGTTACATACTAAGATATTTAATTGTTTATCCAATACCCCTGAAATATCATGTAATGAGATGTCCGTATGGATTTCGCAAAGGAACATAATTTTTGTGTACGAAAAAAATTATTGATTCAAAGGCATGTAACCGGTATCCATTATTCTTTTGTTACGGGGGCCAAACTGAATTAATTCCCCCTTCCCCGGGTCGCGAAACATCCTCGATAAAAGTGCGGGGCTTCGGCCGGGCCGAATGATAAATTCAAATTCCGGCGGCCGGCGTTAAATCATTTTTCAGCGACCGGTGCGCCGGCGAGCCCTATTTGGACTCAATTAGCTCGAACAATTATTATCGTTTCATTTGCGGACGCCGGCGAAAAATACGAATTTTCGTTCGCCCCCGCCCGCCTCGAATTTATTAAAAGTCATTATTAACTCCGCCCCGTTGACCGCCCCGTCCCGCCCACCGACTCCCACTCTCGTACCCGAAGCTCGTACAACTCGCGTCTCGCACGATAAAAACATTACAGAACGCCCGACATTATTCCCGACGACTATTAAAATTCGCTGCTCGGTTAGAAATTATTCGAATTTAATAAAATATAATTGCGGTGTCCACCCTTCTCTCCCCTTCTCCTCTGTTCTTGCTCGTGGGAGGAGACTGTGGGCGTGGCTTCGCGGACACTTGGCGTGTGCGCGCGTCACGGTTCGTTTTTAATTATAAAATATTATCGTTTCGTAAATGCAATTTCATAAATGCACCGGCATCTCTCTCTCTTCCTCTCTCTCCCTCCCTCCTCGGATCGATAACTCGAGTCTCCTCCGACCCCTTCCGTGTTTCCTCCCGCCCTCCTGCGCTTTTGTAATTATCTTCGAGTTCGATATATTTCCGCGGGACTCATTGAAATTTCATTTAAATAATCGCGAAACTTATTCAAAGCTTATTCAAATTCAACCGGACGGAATGGGCTCTTTAATTCACAGCGGGAGAAGTTCAACAGTGACGCCATCTGCGTCCTCGGAATGTTAGAAAGTAATTTAACATATTTTTCGCGCGGTTTGCAAGATCGGCGAAATTGCTCTATGTGAACCGGGACTGGCATGTTTATTGAAAATTAGAGCCTCATTATTGATTTGCGGATTTTATGCACTTGTAATAAAAATGAGTCGATGAAATGCAAAACACTCGGAACATTAAAAGAATTTAATATTGCTGTTAAACATACTAATATTATTAACAGAGAAATAAATGTCTATACATCGTAGTTTGGTATTAATGCAGACAATTTTTATTCTGCATAAAAATTCGCATTTTAATAATTATAAATACATGGATAGGTTGAAGTTCCCACTCTCCAGAAATCATTTCGTATAAGGAATCGCGAGGCACTTGCTTGTTTATTGAAAATTAGATCCTCATTATTAGTATGCGGATTTTAGGCATTTATAATAAAAATGGGTCGATGAAATACAAAACACTGAGAACATTTAACCCTTAGCACTCCGAATCATTTTTCAAATTTGTTGCAAACGAACTTATTTATTAATTATGTTAAATATAGCTCTCAAACTTTGTTGTAATTTATATTTGTTTTTAACTAAAAAATATAAATACAGGAAGAACCAAATATATATAAGAACCCGTTTCATTTACATTTCTCTTTCTCTAAAGAATTTAATACTGCTGTTAAACACACTCATATTATTAACAGAAGAACTATACAACTCTCGTAGCTTGGTATTAATATAGACAATTTTTATTCTGCATAAAAATCCGCATTCTAATAATTATAAAAACATGTATAGATTGAAGTTCCCACTCTCCAGAAATCATTTCGTATCGCGCACAAACGACTGGCTAGCCCCATTATTTATTGAATAATGGAGACGATCATATGCAAAAATTGCGAGCACATTGATGCGAGTTTTTGTTTCCAGCAGAATGAATAATTGGAGCGCGAGAATATCGAACGGGTATGCATAGAGTCTGTGCTTCATACAGTGAATTAATATATCCACCACTTCGTTAATTACTCTCGAATCTAATAATCCCCGCTCTTTCCCGCCACTGTCTGAATTTCATCGATCTCTCGCGTATTCAATCTCTGCGAAAATAATTTGACGGTTCGTTATAATAGATAGATATAGCATTGTACATACATACACGAGTACATCGACGAGCGAAACATTACCGATCGATGTAATTAACGGATATAGACGTTGATCCGGCGGTTCGTTCTTTTTCATTATTTTTAATCAGTCCGTGATAGATCCTGGCCGGTACAAAATTCATATCCATCGAACAACAAACAGACTGACAGTTCATCGGCTCTCGTAGTTAAAAGTCTGTCATTAAATCCCCTGTAGGACAGGGGGTTGATGTGGATGACGTTCGAAATTAATAAAAAAATATCGTCGACCGAAAATTGCGGTGCGCGCGACGCGCCAATATTTTTCCCAGTTTCTCTGTACCATTATTATGTGTCAATAGAACTTGTGAAAATAAATATGGAGAAACGAGAAATGAAAGATCCGGTAAATGGAAAATTAATTTGGAAGATTGAAAAAGAAAGTATTTTATATTGTTATACTATACATTATTATTTTGTTTATTGCAGTGTAATATATTTTTCGTTAACACTGTATATTGTTATTATTGTCGCTCTTATTGTTTTACATTACATCAAGTTTTGGAATTGTTATTGAGGATATATGGGCAGAAAATATGAAACAAGAAAATAGTTAATAGCAACAAAGGACAGAGAAAGTAGAATATATCCATTGTACAAGAGGCGAGGCACAGCTATTAACCCACTCCGACTATAATAACGGTAATTAAATAACAAGAGAATAGGAACCATGGAATTGAAAGGAATTGAATAGGTCCATATGACACTGTTAACGACACGGTTCCCAAGACTCTGTTACACGAATCTCATTTACTTCAAAGTGGAATAAAATTAAACAAAAAATTCGTTTGGAAGCGGAAAAGTCTTATCAGAAAATACAACACACACAGGATTAACATATCCAAAATAAAACTGGGTTTGAACCACAGGACTTTGTGCAGTAACTCAATATGCAACGAATTTTAAACATTTTTATCAAACTGTAAATAATGGAAATTCATGTTGCAACCGATATGCAAAGGAGGAGATTAGAGTAACGTTTGAAATGTTATCAAAACGTTTGGTTTGTTCTATTCGTTCGAATTTCCGGAGCGCGCGCGGCCAACAAAAGCCGCAGCGCATTAAATTACGAAGTAACAGTTTGATAGTATCTAAAAGCTGCGCCCTGACGGTCGAATAATTAATTCCATCGAGCAGAGTTTGGCCGCGTGTTTGCCGATCCAAATAGCAATATTATTTTGCCGAGGGAACGGAACGAAATTCGAGTGTGTTGGCCCCGATGGAAAATGTACCATACAGGAGAATTTTTTATCAATTCCGGCAGAAACAAATTTGACCGGCGTTCAAAGTGAATTAAAAGGGACAATGCATCAACCTCCTGTTCCATTAACGTCGTGACACGCGTCCGGAGCTGATGCATTTAATTCGCAGGAGCATGCTCGATAGCGAATCGAACGAACGACCGGAAGAAATCGGTTTCGTACGCGATCGATTCGAGGAGAAACGAACTTGTAACGAGCATAATAGGATTAATCATCTAAGTGCTGTGCCGGAGTCATTTTTGACTGGAAACATTCAAATTGTCATTTAAGTACTCAATTTGTGGCAATTAAACTACCCGAATAGCTGTTTCATTGAGAATATCGGAAAGACTAATGTGTCTACACGAGATATCACCAAAAGTACATTTTTAAAAGTTATTAATTAGAGCTGCGAACGTTCCTAAGCGTTGCCAATTATATAGTATTTTTATTATATAAAAATCTCCGTTGTCCGATGCTTAAGGCGTGGTTATGCTCCGTGTGATTATTTCTCAAGGGCATTTGGAGACCACCTTTGCCTCGTAATTCGTCAAAATACAGAGGACTAGAGTCCCCACTATACTTTCCCTTTCTACGATGCTACTCCCCACGCTTCCACTGCGGCCCGGTCACGTGACGTGCTTCACAATGTCACGTGATTAATCCGATACTGGCAGAGAGAGGGTAATTTTATTCTTTCTTGTTGGCAGTCACTATAGTCAAAAGAATACTAACCAAGGATCGATTACAGCGGAATAAAAGTTGTCTGCATTAATTGCAAGTATACATCTTTTTCTTTCCTCAACAATTTCATACGTTTTTCAATTTCCTCGGGACTTCGACTGTTCTAAATTGTAAATATTCATTCCTATAAATATTCGGATTACGGACGCGTCGAGTGGAGTCGATCGTCGAGCGTTTTTGGTCGCAACCGCACGGCGATCGTTCAATTAACGGTTTTTGCGAAGTTGCAATCAGGTTTATCGTCATTCGTCTTTGGCGAGAGATGACGCCGATTCCGTCACCGATCATCGACTGCGCTCCTGTCGGAGCTCACTTTCACTTCTCGGCGTTACACCACGCATTCTCGTTCTGTTGAAAATTTACATTCGTTAACGTCACCCCCGGCCGTGCCTTCACCGGGGAACACATGTCGCCGGCTAATTTGTGCGGACCGATGGGAAATTGGCCGACAATTAGCCGGGGGACGATATAAATTTTCATTTCTTCGACAGTCGACATCGACCTGTCCTCGATCCATGTAATCATTATTAAAGACGAGTAGCTGCAATGCGGCTTATTACGGAAATTACTAGTTCGACTAATTTGCTGCTCCTTACTTTTTAGCAGTTGTAGGGAAACCAGTCTGTAAACTTTTACGTACTGACTTACATACTGACTGACTTACTTACTTACTTACTTACTTACTTACTTACTTACTTACTGATTTACTTGCTCAATTCAATTTTTAAATTTTGTGACAGAAATTTAAATCCACGTGCAGTTTTCTTTAAGAAAATTTGTTATAATTTCGTCCTCGTTTAAAATTGACAAATATTGTAGTTTTCCAAATAGCAAATTAACTTAATTAACTCTAAGCAAATTAAATTAATTAACACTAAACCTACCACTGCCGGTCAAATGACCGGTTTTATATTTTTCATCTTCCAATTATTGAAATTATGAAGTTGCTTACATGGAAATTGATTCAATAAATTTCTTCACCAAGCACATGTTGCAATAAAAATTGCACAATCTCTAAACAAATAGAGCCTTGTCAGTTGTAAGCTAAAACATTTCAATCGGTTTTAGTGCTCGGTAGGTTTAGTGTTAAAAATAATTGGTACTTACATGTTCCCATATAAAAATGACAAAATTGATTTTATTTAGACTTTGTGTGCGACTCCTATTATAATACGCGCTTTACTAAAGATATTTATACAATTGATTCTTATAAAATCATTTTTTTCATTTCAACAATTGCTAAATAATAAACCTGGAGTCGGTCATTCTGACCGGTAGTGGTAGGTTTAGCGTTAATGTTTCGGAGGTCGAACAAGCACTCACTTAATTTATTCAACGTTTCCCAGCAATTTTCATTCCATTCGATATGCAAGCCATTGAAACACAGCCTCAGTAATGCATTATCCAAACACCAACGGTGAATAAATGGGTTTCCCAGGAACACGAAAGGAGCCCAAAATCCGCCATTTGCTAATTTCAACGGGATTTCACTGCGATATTATTTTCTGATCGCGGTGGCGGAATTGAATTTCGCGATCGTAATAAAAGTTAATTGGAAGTTGCAAAATAGTTTGAACAGATCCTTCGAATCGTTTTTCGGTATTGGTGTCGTCGAAGACAAGATGGCGTCGACTCATATGCATCCATATTAATTGAATTTTGTGTTAGCGAAACTAATTCGGTTCTTTCTGCTCCTAAAATTGAATCCGGTGTACAGAATAGATACGCAAACACAGAGAAACAGAGAGAGGGAGATCTTTTGGGTCGGTATTATTTGCATAAATGGAGCCGCGAGTCGTATATTGATTTTCGCAAACATTGCATGCGCTGCTTAATGGAAATTCTATTGATAGGATGTCGCATAAAAGATATACACACGCGAGGACGTTTCGACACATGGGGGGCGGTCCTGTGGTTTTCGAAAATTCAACGTCGACCGGGAATGAACGAGATAAAAATGCACGAACGAGATAAAAATCCATTTTTCGAAGCTAAAATATGTTCGGTGTTGTGCGAGCGAACAGTAAAAGGAACGAGAGAGAAAGAGAAAAAATATGCGAGCATGTGCACATAAATGTAAACGGGAGTCTATTCGTTGCCAGGCATTTTCATATTACTTTATGTACGCCGCGCCTTTTTAATATTAATTCGGCCAGAAAACTTCAACGGGGAAATATTTAATGCGACCTGTAACGTAATGAACATAATTAAAATACAATGTAAAACCGGGCTCTCATATCGAATTATGCAAACGCGACCCGGGGCGGCGCGTTTATTCAGAAACAAAACACGCCGGGCCCGTACAATGCGTTATTATTTGGAATTTATGGCGGTACTCATGAGAACGATGGAAAAGGACGGAACCATCCCGTTCCTTCGCAGTTCTGTTATCTTATCGCGATCTACCAAGGCTTTCGGCTCAAACGACAATCAATTTATCGATCCCCCGACATTCCGAAACTCGGAAAATTCGAAAAACCTTCGCAAATTACTTGAATCAAATTTTCTTTAAATATTTAATTTCAGATAATTGTGGGTTTCTATGACAAAATTAATCAGATGTAATTTAAACACACACAGATTAGAAGAATGTGAAAACGTGGATAGATTAATGAAAATCAAACATTGAATTACCATCGATGAAAAACATTTTTATTTCGCATAAAGAAGAAGTATAATTATTATTATCCGAATAAAAATCGCAAGGAAATCAAAAAAAAGGTTGTAACACCAAAATTGTAACAACCTCGCGAAACTATTTGTCGGAATTGGAATCGCAACGAGGTAGAATGAGAGCCACTGGCTGAGAGCAGGTTGACTGCTCCGCCCCCGTCCCCCACCATATTCCCGTTGATTTCGTGCTGGCGGGAAGCTCGTGTTACACGACGCGGACTATCTTCCGGCCAATCGATACGTACTTAATTAATTAACCGTTTGGTAGATCTCGCATTATTGCTAATTGTGAATCCGATGAAATATATTTGTCCCCGCTAATGAACCGCCTTAATCAGGCAGCGCTGAGTTAATCGCGGGAAACATGGTCTCTCTATCTATCTCTCTTTCTCTGTCGCAGTTTTTCCTCGGCTAAAGAGTGTCGCGCGCCTTAAAAGTTCGTCCTCGGAATAATAACGATTCATCACGGGATAATTTTAAATAATACGAGGGAATAACGTGCAGCCCGGGTAGAGGAACAGCTCGAGACACTTTCTTTATCGGGGAATGAATTCGTTTCGCCCCGACACAATTACAATTTATAATTTAACAGTGTACTCCATCGATCGCGCGATTTCATCGCTCTTCGTTTTTCTTGGCCCATCTCTTTCTCTCTGTTTTCCTCGTTCTGCCAGAGGTTTTTCGACGCGAAAACAAACGGAGGGAACGTTCACCTCGTCAAGGACACCGACACGCATCAAGCCCGATTCTTCTGCTAATTTTAATTAATGCCCTCGCAATTAGTTTTATCCTGCCTCGACCCGCTATCTTGCTACCTAGAACTCTCTGGAGCGTGCGAGCGGTTTTATGGGAATTAGAAAATTCTTTTGGGGAAGATTAGATCGAATACTGTGTGGCTAGTATATTTTATTTGATTAAAGTTTTGCCTTTGGAAGTACCGGAAGTCTTTGGGGACCTACGGTATCGAACTTACAAAATAATGTGTAATGCAAAAGAACGGATTTCGAATTTTTTAATTTGAGATTGATGAAATTGTAAAGCTGCTTCCATGAGTATCGTAAATAAAAACTTTCCAAGTCAACTGCAGGGAATAGAAGTAAAATTAAAAGGTATTTATTCGTCCGACAATTTCAATCAGTCAACTGTAATGTAAAATCATATTTTAAACATTTTTTATTGTCGTCACAGTTTTGTATTTCATCTATTCACTTTCGTCAGAAATGCATGAAAGTCTATTCACAGCCGCATACAGAATCCGCAGCCTGCAAATAATCTAACTGATTAAACCCCTAGACAAATAATCAAACGGCGCGCCATAGAGGTAAAAAAATCCCATGGAAAGGGAGGGTCGTGACCATAGAATTGAAGAGCCCCGTGGTTTACCGTGGTTGCGTTTTTCTTTTGTTCGCGAGGAGAACCCCGGCTGTTTGTTCTCTCCGTTGGAAACCGACCATTTATGAGTCACTTTCTTAATTAACCCTTATCGTTACAAACGATACAACATATATTATGTTCTAGAAAGCCTATTCCAGTGCCTGTATGCGTGAGAGTATGCGCGCGCCTCTCTGTGTGCACATGCATGCGTGTAGACTCGCACACGTGGAACGCGAGGGAACCTGCACCGCTCGCAATTACAGTAAAACCGTGCATCATATTTCTCGACAAAACTTCCGATGGTAATTTCCATGAAATTAGAATAAGCATTTTCGTGCTGGCGCTGCGAAACAACAACCGAGAGAAGAAGGGAGCGCTTTCGCAAACACCGACCGGCGGGTTATTAGGAAATAACGTCGTTGTCGCATCGAGCCACCCGGAATTATGTCGATTCCTTCGAAATATTTGATAGGCAGTCGCCAGGGATTCTCAACTCGCTGCCAACCACGAGACAAAGAATTTATGGCAGCAATTTATTCGATGCAATCTTCGAATCGTGACGTATTGCTTCAACACGTTTCTATCAATTTTGATTACACCGTGAGAGAAACACTGATACCTGAAATAATTTTTAAGCCGTTTGTTATGGTGATCTCGAGACATAAAAAAATCTTATCGATGAGCATCTCTCGAAATGCAATTTAATTCGTTTGTAACTATAGTTATAAGTAGAGTGCAGATTTTATACATTTATGAAAAACTGAGTAGGTGTAATTTAAAATAGTAAACACTTTAAAAGAATTTAGAAACATTGTTATATTATTTTCAACTTGTTAGACACATTAAGAAAGAAAATAAATTTCTATTTCACTCCAGTTTGGGATAAAGATCTCCTGTTTAGTTATGAGCAACAGAAATACGTTTTTTTCAATTCTCGTTCGCTTGTAATTATTGTTTGTAATTGAAAATTATTATCCTATGATTTTCTTCAAATGTTTGTCAGGGACTGCAGATTTTTATGCGGAATAAAAATGTTGTAGGTCAATTGCAAGCAACAGAAATTATATAAAAGGGTAATTTCCCTCTTAATAATTTTAATAGGCCAACGATAGCTTAATATAGTGCTACGAAATTTTTCGAATATTTTCACAGTTTCATATCTTGCTGATTCGCGCATTTAGTCTATACACTTAAACCATTTCAAACGATTGTATTCTATGACGCTTTCATCATTGTTCATCGCAATAGTAATGGATGCCGATATAAAACAAGCGAGACGATCGGTATGTACGATCGAAAATCGCATATTAGCGCGTGATTAATTAACAGAGTGAAACAGTCCGCCGCGTTAATAAAGCAAAGAGATCTGCCTTATTAGATCTGGCAGCGATTACGAAACACCGCGGATTCCTTTTCGTCTCACGGCCGACCTGGTTTCTCGAGCGTCGAGAGAAAAGCTCTTCTCCCGAGAGGATAATAAAATTCTATCCGATGTTTATGAAATCTACGCCGATTTATCGGGCCGCGTGCGCGAACACGCATGCGTTTCAAACACGGGGAATTTAATATGAAAACGCGGCGGGTCGTGTGCATTCCGGACAACGTTTACTTTGAAAATGTTATTCATTTTGCAAATGCGTTCGAGCAACAATCTAAAAGGCATATAAAACACGATAAACGCGCGCGCACGGAGAGGAAAGCCTCCCGCTTTGCTCATTTCCTATTCAAAATGATTCGCGCCGTTCGTATAGGAATGGAGAGAGAGAGAAAGAGAGAGAGAGAGAGAAAGAGAGAGAGAGAGAGAAAGAGAGAGAGAGAGGGAGGAGTAACGGTACCCGGGCAAATGAAAATCCACCACTCTCGGTTATTGCTACATTTCAACAACGAGCCACTGAATACGTCTGGCGATCGCGGAATATTTCCCTTTGTGCGACCGAGCGCGGGACCGCCCCGTAATTTTTATTCGATTCATTGTTGCCCGGCTCTCTCTCTGATTCGACCAGCGAATTCATTTGCAAGAAACAAATTGCCTATTAGGAATTGCACTTCGTTGACCCGGTTCCTTCGATCATCGATTTAATGCTTGCAATGTATCTGGATTATTCGAGAGCATCCCCGAACAAATGCATCTGCAGATTAATACCCACAGCTGTCCCGAAGAAAACGAGAACCGCATACAACCCTTAAAAAATCCCATAATCAAAGCATAATTGAATGGGTGTCTGGAAGAAGGGCCTGTATCAAGTTTTTTAAATTTTATAGGAGCGCAATTAGGAACTTCTTTTGCTCTTTAACATTTAATAAAACAAACCGAAAAGAAGTTTTTCAGTTTTCAAAACCCATTCAATTGATTTGCATTAACCCATTCAATCGATTCGAATTAACACGTCTTGTCCGCCACATTGAATTTCGTCGTACCAACCCTGAAACCCTTAAGAGATCTAACAAAGTAACTAAAAAAAGTTGAATTCGATATAAATCCATAACGCGATAAAATACTTCATCTCTGACTGGGCAGCATATTTATTCCGACGTATCTAGAACTTTTTTATTTGCGCCGCCGCTTCGGAACTTTAGTTACTAAATCTTCCATTCAACGTCCTAGGGAAAATCCCTTCGGAATACTTGGCGAGCACGACACACAGCAAAGTGTTGCCAACTGTAACGGAGGGGGAGCCCGTTTATTCGCTTTTAAGAGTCGTTAAAATTCAGTGGAATGAATCCTTAAGTCCATCGTTATCCGCGGAACAGCTCGTCAATAAAAATATGGTCGAGTAGATGAGAGAGAGAGAGAGAGTGGAAGGGTCTTCTTTATCGACTGTCGACGACGCGCGTCTCTTTTATCGAGCGAGTTCGAAGCTGGTTTATAATGCACGCCGAAGCCCCACGCCACCGTGCCATTTTCCATCGGATAGAAATGTCGATTGCCGCGCTATCGTGCCATTTTCCATCGGATAGAAATGTCGATTGCCGCGCTATCGTGAATTGCGTCGACGTATTGATATATATCGGCTTTTCTAGCGGACTGACTCCAGCCCAATGCCACATTAACGTATTATTCATTCGATACTAATAACTGGATCGACGAACGATCCCTTTACACGATGATAAACGGTGTCTCCGAAAGCCACCGTTTAGCTCGCTTTCAGGGAATCCCCCAAAAATCAACCCCGTTAAATCGCTAGCTAGAGACATAATTTAACCCTAGAATTTCTATTTTGAAAGCACTGAAAAACGCTAGTAATTAAAACAATGAATCTTTTTAACTATAATAAATTATGATTTAGTTTAATCCGCTTTTGGGGAATCCCCGAAAATACTAGCTAGAGTTTTTATCTGAATTCCTGAGCCTATTCTGAAAGTACTGAAAAACTTATTAGGTTGTTGCAAATTAGGATTTCACGTCAACGTCAACAAATTTCAACAAAAAATAATTAAGCTCGTCAACACAGTTTTCGCATGGGGGGTTAGTCTAAAATAAAATCCTCTGGAAAACGTGTCAAACCGATACGGAAGTCGAACGGGAGGGAAGCTAATATTTAAAAAATATAATTAATGACGTCAACTCGATGCCACGAGTGAAATTGAGGCTACACTATTTAATAAACAGTCGAGCACATAGATTTTTGTTCTACATCAAACTCGATACTCGGGAAAACACGGTTATCACTGGCTAAAAATATATTATTAAATAAAAATATATAAATATATATATATAAATATATATATATAAAAATATATTATATATAATTTACATAAATTGCGTTCGATTGGTCACAGTCTCATAAAACAAACATTTTTTTATTTTTTTATCTTTGTTTAAGTTGAAGATCCTCGATAAAACACGATTTATTTATTTCAGAGAGATGAGTATCGAGTGACAAATATAGTTTATCAATAATTCTCGACGAGCTCCACGGTGAAATTATTGCTAGAAAAAAGCAGCAAACGCGTTTATCTCGTTTGATAAATAATTTTTCCGAAGTAAAAGCAGTTCCGCGAGAGTGCGTAGTATTCTGCGAGGACAAGTTGTAATTGAATGAAGCTTTTTCAGAGTAGAAAGGGGAAAACGTATTTTGCGACGAGCAGATTCAAATTGAAATCCGCCAAGGGAAACCAGCGACATCCGTTTAGCGTGTCACGCGTCGAAAATATTTCACACTTTGCGAAGTTTTGATGTCCCGGGAACCACATTACGAAGGAACTATCTTTAAAAGTTCCGAAGTACGGCGGACCCGTTGTGGAACGGTTGGCCGGCCTGAAATTTTAAGCTGCGAAACTCTCTGAACGCCGACAAAATATCCCTAGACACGGATAGGCCTTGTACAACCCTACCATAACAAAATTCCCACTATAATTGCAATATCAAACACAAAAATTAATTTTTCGAGAACTAACTCCGACACTCAAACATGGGTGACACAAATCTGCTAATAATTAAACTAAAAATTCTGTGTATACAGTATCAAGAAAATAAATTATTTGATATATTTTCTTCACAGATTTTTTAATTGCAACATTCTAATAAAAAGAAAACAATGCTATGTATAAAATATACATGAAACATTTCAGCCAAAAATTTCGGTCGCTGCCTAATTGCGAAATAAAATCGCGTTCAATCCATCAAAAAAGCGGCGAATCTTTGTCACTCGATTTTGACAAGACTATTAAGCAATCACCGGCAGATAAAGCGCAAAGAAATTTCAGGCAGGAATTTTATTTATCCGACACGGAGCGCGCGCGCTCGCGGCTCCATTTCCGTGCAGTCTTCAATTAATCGCTCATTCGAAGAAAGAGGTTCGTGCTTGGCTAACCATCTCGATAGTCATGTGTCACAGTACACTCTCCGGC
This sequence comes from Lasioglossum marginatum, assembly GCA_028455795.1. NCBI lineage: Eukaryota > Metazoa > Arthropoda > Insecta > Hymenoptera > Halictidae > Lasioglossum > Lasioglossum marginatum. The sequence continues at coordinate 17,559,330 of CM052245.1, read as the reverse complement.
TATCGGATACCGATAATGAAAATTTAAAGGGCCTTCCACGCTTTCGTTTCCCCCTGCTCTCGCTTTGTGATAATACGAGACGGCCCGACCCGGCCCGGCCAGGATTATCGTTACCCTCTCTAGCGACCGGTTCACCTCGCGAAATGCGAATATCACACGGAACGATAATTAAAAACCGTGCGCGAATTATTCAAGATAGGAGCGAGACAGTCGACACATCAACACGGGCCAACACCTTTCAACAACTAATCAGTGCTGAAAATACGTTTTTAAAATTTTGTCGAAACTATTTCTCTTCGTAATTCGTAAAACGTTATTTTGATTTAAAGTGTGCGACATCAATTATGAGACTGACTGTATGTGATATTTTTTTCTCAATATTTTGAGCTTTAGCAATTTATTCAATGCAAACGATTTTAATAAATTGATATCAATTCACGAAGCTGTTAATTTGCACAGCTGATGTAACGTTTGGGTTTCTCGTGGGGAATGACGAGCGACAAAGAGATTCGACTCACAGTAAAATAATTTATAAGGCAGATTAATAATATTGGAAAAGCAGGATGAACGTGTAAGTTAATTAGAAGGTCGCGCAGTTTGTATCGCAGTTTACGAAATGACGCAGACATGATCGTTGTCGTCGGAAGTTCAGAAATCGGATTTCAAACCCGGCAGAACCGTATTATCCGGCTGAATTACGTAATCGAGTTATCGTGGAAAATAACTATTTACACGTCTCGTTGTGTGCGCCCCATCGAATATCCCATTACCATGTTCCAACAGGCCTATTCTCCACTCGGTTCGTTCCACTTGTACCCGGCATATTGTACGCGCGTCTTGTTTCTAATTACAATTTCATTCCTCTCTCTCTCTCTCCTCTCCTCTTTCATCCTGCTCTTTCCATCCCCTTTCTCGCGGTACATTGTTCTCGCTGTAGACTTTATTCTATTCCGTTGCCTTCCTGTCGTTTAACCCTTTGCTTTCTGCAATAACAAAGAATAAGATTGCGAAGGTTTCATGCTTGAAAATTATTCACAGTTTTTCTAGCTCCATATTATTTTCTTTAAATATTTATAAATTGAGAAGTCAGAGAATATCAATCGTTATTTAATACTTTGCACTCCGAAAGTATTTGTTACATATTATTAAATTTTTATTTTACGCTTCGTAAGTAAGACCATTCTTTTTATCTAATTTGAAAATCATTTTTTATTACGATCTTATACGTAAACCAAAATTTAAAAGGAGCTACACTATACATATGTATGTGTTCCTGTTTCACGAGAATATGTATTTTTATATTTTATATTTCTTATTTTATTTCTATTTTAAAGCTGCATGTTAAGAGAGCTCTGCGCTGTAAGTATATTTTCATATTAAACTCGCGAATATTCCGGGAATATACGGGCCGTAGTCGGAATTGAAAAATGTCAGAACACTATTCTTATATCGCATTATATTGCAATGCAGCCTTAAATTATGTTGTACTATTTTAAATAAACTTTGCATATCTTCCGCAAGCATCGTGCATAAATTCTGCATCGATTTTACATAAATTATGCATATTTTGACATGGAAAATTACCATGAAAATCCCACCGTCCACTAATTAATATTATAAATTGTTACTTCTTATTTTATTAAACACGTTACTTCGATCTTGTTAAAGGTTGCAAACGAAAGTATCGGGACCATTAAAAAGATTTAAAAAATCGAAGCAGTCGCGATGAAATAACACAGCATTCGGTTCTGCCGCAGATATTTTTATCGGGCAATTCACTCCAATATCCGAGCGAATTATTTTTTAATCCGAGTTAATTATATTTAAAATATCTGGGTCGGGTGTAATAAAAGCGCGCTCGCTCGCTCCCGCGCTCGCTCGCTCCCGCGCTCGCGCCGCATTTATTCCGCGGAGTTACATTTACCTCGTTTACTTACTAATTAATTTATGTTGTTCTTTTCCCTTTTTTCTCTGTTTGCCACTATATTCTACATTTTCTTCGCTTGCAGCATGGAAACTGCGAGCTCACTATTTTCTGTTAAGAGCGTTACGTTGCTGGCAATAAATAGCTTGAGAAATTAACGAATTCATTAACTGCGAAAAATTAATAAAAAATCAACATTGTCGAAATTGCAAAGAAAAAAGTAATATGTTGCACTTCCTTGAAAAGGGTGATTGCCGAGATCATTTCAAGAAACTTTTTCCTTAGCGAAAATGTTCTCCGTGGTTTCGTTGGGGAGAAAAACACGGACCAATCTGAGCGTGGCTATAGCGAGCTTATTGCAACTCGGCGACAGGTGGCACTGAGCGTAGCGTTGCCATTGGCCGAGCCGGAATCCGTCCGCTATAGGCGTGCTGTGATTGGTCTGCGTTTTCCGTTAATAACTTCTTAACGAAGCTGCGGAGAAGATTTTCGCAAAGGAAAAAGTTGCTTCAAATGAATTGTGCACCTTAAAAGTACGACATTTTTGGGGTACCCTTTCATCAAACTCTATCAACGTTGCCATGAATAATAAAAAATTAGATCAATCGTTATTTTGATGAAGAAAAAACGGACTTCAATTGTGCAAGGATTTAATTCGCCGAAGCATCATCGGGCAGGAATCTCTCGAGCCATAATTTCCGAGGGTCAGGCTCGCATCGAACGAGCATGAGCGATTCCGCGAGACCTTGAGTGAGCGCGGAATTGCATAATAATTCTCTCGCAACGATTTCCACAAGTTAAAAAACAAGCGGCGTGGCGTCGTCGCGGCAAAGTAGGCCAGAGAATGATCAATAAGTTAAATGACTGGGGTATTCGTGAATCTGACCCCGTGCATTGTGCATTCAATGGAAGCCGATAATCAGGAGACGCGGTGCTGTTAAGAGGATCACGAGTGCTCGAGGTTTATGGTTCGATACACTTATAGCATCGCTCGGAATAATTTTCCATCCGTCCCTCTCTTTATTTTCTGCGAAAATGTCGGTGCTCGTAACCGTCGTCGGAAGAATCTCTCTCTCTCCGTGTGTCTCATTCTCTCCGCGGAGGTAGACACGTCGGAATGAAACACAAAATCAGAATGATTCATTATTTCCTCGGCGAAGACGACACACGTAGATACACGTTCGTCGAGTTTCCTTCTAATTATAGCGCCAATTCAATGGCCGGTCTTTTTTCCTGCGCACTTCCGCTCGCGCAGAGACTCCTCCTGCACTGCAATTAAATGTGTTATTATTCGACGGTATTAGTTGTTGCCAGTGACGGGATCTGAATCACTTCGAATCACTTCGATTCAATATTTACGACAAAAAATTCGAATCACTTGCAGACATAATTCGAAGCTTAGAACTCTTGAAAGTCTTCATTGTTTTGAAAATCTTGAAAGCCTTAAAACCTTTGAAGGTTTGTAAGAATTGAAACTCTTGAAATGTTACATCTATCACGAAACAATGATTACGTCATGTCAGCATTGGGATGAATAACAGTATGAACGTACCAATATTATAAAAAGTATAACATTTATTAAGATTATCAAGACTTTTAAAATTTTCAAGACTTCAAGACTTTCAAAATTTTCAAGACTTTCAAAATTTTCAAAATTTTCAAGACTCAAAATTTTCAAAATTTTCAAGACTCAAAATTTTCAAAATTTTCAAAATTTTCAAGATTTTCAAAATTTTCAAAATTTTCAAGACTCAAAATTTTCAAAATTTTCAAAATTTTCAAGACTTTCAAAATTTTCAAAATTTTCAAGACTCAAAATTTTCAAAATTTTCAAGACTTTCAAAATTTTCAAGATTTTCAAGACTTTCAAGACTTTCAAGACTTTCAAGACTTTCAAGACTTTCAAGACTTTCAAAATTTTCAAGACTTTCAAAATTTTCAAGACTTTCAAAATTTTCAAAATTTTCAAGACTCAAAATTTTCAAAATTTTCAAGACTCAAAATTTTCAAGACTCAAAATTTTCAGGTTAAGGTAGGGTTAAGGTAGAAAATGATCTTTCACTGACGCACATCGTCACTGGAAGCGTTGCTTATATTTCGCAAATACTCGCAAATATTTTTAATAAATTATAAATATTTAATAAATTATAACATTTTTAATAAATTATAAATATTAGCATACGTCATTTTTCTTGGGGAAGGGGGGCAAGGCTCTCTGGTATACTACCGGTATAGAGAGAGAGAGAGGGAGAGAGAGGGAGAAGAGAGGGAGAAGAGAGGGAGAAGAGAGGGAGAAGAGAGATGTTGTAACGTGTTGGCAACAATTTATAATTGAGCAGAGGCGTACGATCGAATAACACGGCAAACTGTCGAATAATCCACGCTAATTTAATAGTAATGACCGGAGCATCCACCGGTCTAATAGCTACACACTATAACATAATGGCGCGGGGCCCGGCCATAACAGATTCTACGCGTTTATATGTGTGGAGTTGATGAGAGCGCAAGACGCGATATAATTAATCCATTAATACAGGATAATATTTACATTCTGTTCAATGCAGCCGGGCTTTTAATGCCGCGGAATACGATCCAGTACCGTGCTCCGACGATCGGCGAATTAATCTATAAATACGTGATTTCGCGTAAACAACCGCGGTCTAGTAATAATATCGCATCGATTCTGCATTGTTATTGTAGAACAGGAGATATATAATGTGCCCAGCAGCATTGGCTAGAAAAATTCTATCTAAGAAAAATTAATGGCTGGTCAGATTATTTCGGCGGTGAACATTAGGTATAATTTTATATATAATAATTTAATACAGTGAAAACATTCGGAGAAAATTTAAACATACAATTATATTATTTTTAACCCACTAAACATAATACGAGAAACATTAATTTCGATTTCACTCCAGTTTGTTGTAATTCAGGTAAAAGGTTTTATTCCGTATAAATTCTCATTAGTTTTTATCCTCATTAATTTCGTAACAATTCTGTCGGACATCGAATTAACCAGAGCTACAGCTTTCGTTGCAAAATAATTTTATCGCGTGTATATAATAATTAATTCGCGTGTCGACGGAAAAAGCCCGTTGTGGACCATGTTGTGACTAATCATCTTTCAGAAATTTTTCGGTTTATTCTCCACCCTCCTACTGCGGTGGCTGGGTCTATTTTGACTCTGAGAGCTGACCAAAAGGATGTTAGTGAAGAAAGAGCATCTGAAAATGACTGATTCGTCAACCACGGATTGTGAAGCGTGCCAGGCGGAAATAAAAAGAATTGGGTCGGCGATCGCAAGGAAACCCAGTTAGCCGGGGCAAATATTGAATTTCGGTCAGGGACTGTTCATCATAACAGCGGGATAAACAAATTTGCATGCGGCCAGTCGGTACTCGGATCACCTCTCGGAATCTGCAAACCCGGTGGCAGAGAGAGAAAGGGAGAGAGATACAGTCTGGACGAGGAAGTTGCCACCGAGTAGAAAGTTTGGCGTCAAGGACCAACCTATGAAAACCGTATCGGCGAGCGAAAAGTTTCTTCGCCGAGATCGATCGAACGCCGACACCCCCGCGTTAAAAGTCACACGCGGGGGTGGGTTTTCGGTAGTCCTGTCTACTTAACCTTCTTCCGGCGCGCGCCGTTCGAATTTCTGTCCGACCCGCTTTCCTCAGACCGTCTCCTTCCATTCATAACCACGGCCGAACGAGATCTTCGTCCCCTCCGAGAATAATACTACCGTCACCCGTAATCACTGTAATACACCGAAACGCTCGATCGAACTATGGAACCACTGTTGCAAAAATCGTTCCGCGGAAACGTTGCTTTTATCGACGGAACAAACCAAATAAATTACATGATAAAATTTACACAAAACAATTCGTTTCATCAATAGCACAAAATAAATTATAGATAGGTTGTTCTCGTTGGATGTTGAAGATTTAGAAAAATAAAAATGGCAGATGAAATTTCAAAAACCTTGTCTCGAAAGAAAATGAAAAATAACACTAAAATTTCCCCCATTTCTAAAAATGGGGGAAAAAATAAATTATTATGAAAATTCAATATTATTGAGAGTACAGTATTTAATTATAAAAATTTAATATTATTGAGAACAATATTAAATTATTATGAAAATTTAATATTATTGAGAATACAGTATTTAATTATAAAAATTTAATATTATTGAGAATACAGTATTTAATTATAAAAATTTAATATTATTGAGAACAATATTAAATTTATAATGTATGTATTTGAAATTTTTAAAATAGTAATAATTTTTGGAAAAGAAGAAAGAAAGAAGAAATTAATTTCCGAATAAAAATGACGCAAAATGTTAATAAAATAATCCAAAAAATGTGTATTGAATAAAATCTGAAAAACCTTGCCTCGAAAGGAAATCAAAAATAAGACAAAAATCATGTCTCGAAAGGAAGTGGTCCTATGACAGAATAAGATGGTTGGCAATTAAAGGGATGAATTAATGATCGATGGAGAGGGGTATCGAATAAGAAAAATGCATATCGAATGCGGGGCAACGTGTAAAACGAGCCCGGTCGACGAAGGAGGCCGTAGATTGGAGTAAATTCAGTTTATTACTCCATGAGTAAGCAAGAGACAAGGGAAGCGAGTAGTTTATTGAGAATTACTGTGATAAATAAGGCAACCAGTGGAAGAGGTTACGCCGAAGGGTGGGGAATGGCAATGCGAGGAGAACGATCTCCGCACTCCATGCATACTGCTCGTAATGTGCACCGTATGCGGCCACGTTCACATGCACGCTGCGACTCTATCCGCACGCGTTTACGCGTGTTCCAAGCGCAAACGGCTCCACACATACATACATCTACCACAAATACACAAACACACATACACTCGCTCTCTCTCTTTCTATCACCGTCCTCTCTCTTCCCCTTTACACGCGGTCGTGTTTATACGACGCACTGTTCACAAGTGCACGTGCCGAGAATTCAGTCTCGTGTGCACACATGAACGAGCACACCGGGTGTCCGTAGAATTTAGCATCGGAACATTTACCGATTATTCAAGAAAAAATCACGGCGACACAATTTCCTCTATATTAATAATTACAGGTAATTTATTACGAGTTGGAACGAAAGTTCGTAGCGTTCTTAAATTAAATCTCAAAGATAAAATTAGGATATTTTTACATAGATTTGTTCAATAACATATTTTCCATTCTCTTCTATTACTTCTTGCCGTTTTTTAGGTGACTTATCATGTTATTCAATAAACCTATCAATAATTCTTAATCTTAATTTTATCTTTGAATTTTGGTTTAAAAACGCTACGAACTTTCGTTCCAACCTAATAGAATAATTATAGTATAAAATAGTATAAGATAGAAAACTTAAATTTAGCTTGATGTACAATTTTAACCCGTTGCAAAAATCCACCACACTTTACACATTGTATCTTTCATTTAATTAGTCTTCATTTTAATTATTTGGTGATCCAGTTTCATCTATAAAGGACGACGTTAAAAACAATTTTCTGATTTTTCTTTGATTTCTTTCTTCGAGTCCGATTTTCGCGGCGACTTCAGTGAATAATTTCAAGATTGGAATCCGTGGATCATAATTCACAGTTCCATTGAGAAACGATGATTCAGGAGAATGATGTGCAACACGCGCGGGTCTAAAATGAATGGACACCCTGTACGAGAGGTAGTTTGTTACCGGTGGTGCGAGGGGCGATTCTTCATGGAGAAATAAGTCGAAAATTCGTTGGGAGCGCGTGCATCGAATAGACCGAGCAAAGCGCGTCATTAGGGTCGGTTTCCACTTATTGCAACGCGCGTCTGGCGGATGAATCTTCGAAATGAAATTCTCGAAGGACAGAGAAATCTCTACAAATCACCGTGACCAGACTGCGAATGCAAAACAGACATTTTCTGCATCAATCGAAGAAATGGAAATCAATGGATCGAACTTTTTTTTATTGAAATATTACAATAAAAATTGTATGACCGAATGCAGTCCATTATTACCAGACCGTGGACTTTCATGCAAAATAAAAATTGTTATTTAATAATTTTATAGAGTTGGAGACAATATAGCACAGTATTTTCAAGTTCTAGTATTTGATCTGATTATTTTTGTTATAAATCGATAAAATATACATCAATCGTATTTATTATTTGGTAGTTACAGCGTTAAAAGTATTCATAAATTGAGAATAAAAGTATTTATGATGTGATAATTTCGTTATAAATGCAGTTCGACCTTTATTCGTAAACTTTCTCGAAGATTTATCGATAAATAATGGACCACCCAGTACGTGGATCATACGCAATAACTTTGAAAGCAGTAGCGCTATTGAATTTGTCTCGACGTCAGCTACATGATCTAACAATATACAGTCTCATTTGAGAGGGAAGAATTACCTTCGGTAGTCGGACGTTCAATATTTTATTAACCAAGACAGCTACGATATAATTCTCTACACAACAAAGTTATCCCCCGGTGCGCCGCAAAAACGTCTACATTCATTTTTATTTCACATAGTGACGTTCTCGCTCTCCGTTGTATTCAGGTCAGGCTTAATGGCCGCCAACCGGAGCCTCGACTTTAACACTAATCTGCAGAGTGCCGGGCATATAAATAGGGAAAATTCCTGTACAAAATTCACCGCGATTTGCGTCACCGTCACTAGAGCACACTGACACAATCTTCGCGAAACTCGTCCCGTGAACATTAGAACTCTCGCCGAAGATAACAAACGGTGCTGCAATCGTTAAAATATTAACAGATAGCAGGGAAAGTTTATTTTAAGTGGCGCTTTCATTTTAGAATGCTGTCGAGGATAGACAGGATTATTATTCATCAGTAGACTGCGGATGTTTATGCAATTTTCAATTTTTGTAGACAAATTTGAAGACCAAATAAAATCCTATTCTCATTGGTAATAACATGTGTGGGTTCAAAATATATGAAAATCGTGCCAAACTCTGTCGAATTTGATATTCCAGCGTGTTTTCTGAAAATTTTTCTGAACTAAACGCAATATTCTAGACATTTTTATTCTGTTTAATCTCCCTATTATTTTACATTTCATCAAATCAGTTTTGTTATAAATGCTCATATAGGTATACGAATTAAAATTCAATGAAGTCTGAATAGAACGAAATAAAAATTGTCTGCATCGATCGCAAGAAAAGGGAGTTACTTAAAAATTGATTTCTTCCCTTAATAATTTCAACAGGTTGTAAATAATGTTCCGATGCTATTAAAAATTCATTTGATGTTTCTTCTACGTTGTGTTCCACCTGTACATTTTAAATGTATTCAATTCGCAGTCTAGTAAAGCAATATACATCTGCATCAATCGCAAGAAAAGGGAGTTACTTAAAAATTGATTTCTTCCCTTAATAATTTCAACAGGTTGTAAATAATGTTCCGATGCTATTAAAAATTCATTTGATATCTCTTTTATACATTGTATTCCACCTGCTCATTTTAAATACATACAATTCGCAGTCAAGTAAAGCTATATACTATATCTGCATCAATCACAAGAAAAGGAAGTTACTTAAAAATTGATTTCTTCCCTTAATAATTTTAACAGGTCGTAAACAATATTCCGATGCTGTTAAAAATTCATTTGATGTTTCTTCTACATTGTGTTCCGCCTGCTCATTTTAATTGCATATAACGCGCAGTCTAATAATGCGAAATAAATATAATTCCAGGTGAATGTAATTCCAGCGTAACGTCTGAAATTGTTATTTCGATAAAAATTACCGAGATTCTTTTCCGTAAAGCTCAGCCATGAAAAACGCCTATTATAGTCGCGAGCGTGCGTACAAAACGAAACCAGGTGCGCCCCGCGATAAACGAAACGCATAATTATTCGGCGATAACCGTTTGATAATAATATCCGCGTTGCTCGACGGATATTAAAATAGCCAGTAGTGTGCATAGCTTTCGTGCGATTCAGAAATGAACTATAACTCGACTCCGTTCGCAGAATCGGCTTGCACAGAAGGGTGGGATAGGGGGATGGAAAGGGGTGGAGTAGGGGTTTGGGGGCGTGTATGCGCATAGACTCGATGGCCGAAGCTTGCTGCTGCACTGTCACACAAATATGACACCGGGATCGAACGGAATTCAATACTGGTTTGAAATTTGTAATCAGATTGACGGCGAATTTCCGACGAATCGTGACAACATCATCTACATGCATATATGAAGAGGCTCGAGCGAGAGAGAGAGAGAGGGAGAGGGGTGAGAGCGGCAGAGAAATTCGAATGACAGATGCAAATGTAATCCCAGCTTACGTTCCGTATATTATTTCACTTTATGAGGACAATGTGCACTTGTGTCCGTGTGCTTTTATCTGTGCCACGCTTCTGTCCATGTGTGTTCTGCAGGAACGAAGTGACCATGCGCACACCACGGCCCATTATTGCTACAGTAATTTTGCTACAATGCACTTTTCAGCGTGCCTATGGCGCCGTATCGGAAACCGATAAGATTGAAATTATGAGTTGCAATATTGACCCCTGAGCCAATATCAACGGTACAGCCGGCGATATTTTTGATAAACTTGTACACGCGTCTAGCGGACAAACAAAATAGAGGACAGCGTGTAAACGACGAATTTCGCGGCGGTGTGCTTTTCGGAAAATGAAACGGAGAAGGGAATGGAGGACGACGGCGGAACGCGATTTATTTCGGACGAGGTAATAACGAGGAAATTTCCAAGATGGCCGAACCCCCTTGATAGAATAACAGCGAGTGGATCTATCGAAATTCAATAGATTCCGACGGCGCAGAATGTAAATTTAATTGCGGAACGCTGGGTGCACGCTCTCTCGAACCATCGTTGACACAGTTATCCAGATTTCTGTATTATAATTACTAGACGGCGGATCTTTATGCGAAATAAAGATGTTTTACGCGAATTATAACAAACTGGAGTGAAATAGAAATTTATTTTCTTTGTCAATATGGATAAACGGTTGAAAATAATATAACAGAATTTTTAAATTCTTCTAATGTTTCGTTATAAATGTCTAATAATGTCTAATAATTACATACACACGTTCATCGTCTAATATTTTATAAAAATTAGGGAAGAGAGGAAAATGTGCGCGAATTTTGCATGCAGAATTTTTTGATGAAAATATTTTACCGTCGACGTCCACCAGACAGAAAAATAATAAATTCATAGAACATGCTCATAATTTAGTAGAAAGCTTTTATGATTTTCTTTCAACCCTTAATCAATACTTAAAATATTCTACGACGTTTAATAACATCGAAAGAATTTTTTTATGGCAAGAGCCAATGATATGGAAAATATTTTACAATCGATGTCTATCGTGCAGAAAAATAATAAATGCATAGAACAAGCTCATAATAAAACTTGTGACAAACACATAAAAAAGCTGTTATTTTAGTAGAAAGCTTTTACGATTTCCTTTCAACCCTTAATCAGTATCTAAAATTTTCTACGGCGTTTAATAACATCGAAAGAACTTTTTATGGCAAATTGCAAGAGCAAATGGTATGGAAAATATTTTACAGTCGACGTCGATCGTGCAGAAAAATAATAAATGCCTAGAACAAGCTCATAATACAGCTTGAAATAAACACATGCTAAAGCTTCTATTTTAGTAGAACGATTTGAATAATTTTCTTTCGATCAGTCGCCTAAATTTAACATTTCAGTCTCCTCATTTCGTATTTTCCCCAGGCCTGTATTTCGATCGAACATAATCCATGAATATTTAATATATTAATTTCGATAGTTACTAGTAAGTAGCATATTCAGTAGTTATTTAATGAAACAGTTATTAAGTTATATTGAAATTCATAATTAAACAGCTGCATTAGTTAGTAACGAAGTGGGCGGGGGCGCCCAGCCGTGTCGAGGTTGCGCTGTAATAATCGCGAATAATAATAATAATTATTTAACCCGCGAACAACTATGTCGGAGGCCGAAGCCGCGGAACCGGGTTAATTACTATTCATACCAGAATGTTTATCACAAATAATGAAAATTAGTTTTGGAGCCGAGCAAAAATCACTGCAATTATTATCAATTAATAATATATTGCAAAATTAAATAGATACAGATTGCTAAAAATATATGAGAAATGAATAGAACCATTTAAATTGTTGAATGATGATCGATCAACCCCTGTTTCTTCTGATTTCTGATTGAAAATTTTTCCGCAGCACAATGATCCAGGTCTAATCATTAAAATCTGTAATGGAACGAGCGAATCCCGATATCGATGAATAATATCGGGTCCAGCGATCTGATAGGGAGCGAGCCTTGCCGAAACGTCGAAGCCTATTAACAATTCGAATTAATTACGTTCGACTGGTTATGAAATTATATGGACCGTAATGATAGGTAATATTATGCTAATAATTGCGTGCGCGATGCTTATGCAATTCGCTGACGGTGATCATCGCGCGGGTTCGAGAGTTTATTCATATTCTGTGCGAGACAGGAATAAACCGCGCGCGCGTGGCCAGATCGAAGAGCGCGCATTTGTTTCCGCGCGAATGCGCTAATCAACGCCGTGAGACAAAATTTACTTTGGTGGCGACAGATCTGTTTGTCGCAATTTTGCAGATAAATCTAGTAATTATCATTTGTTTAAATTACAATTTCTTTGGAAAAACTGGAGCATGCTCAGAGAAATACTCGTTCATTGTAATCCCTTTGAAAATTCATCTCCTAGATTAAATTGTTTTATACAAAAAAATAATATTTTATATAAAAATTCCTGTAAAAGAATCTGTAATCAATAGTATTGTAAAAGCAAAATCGCAGCCGAATGAATTACAGTCGAAGGAAAAATGCCAGTACGGTTATAGCGTCTCTCGTGTCTAGATCATTCTCCTTTCGCGAGGTATAATTAGACGCGATGGCTGTTTATTCGGGTTTTCGTCGACTGTTTCGCCGGAGAAGTGAGTCAAAGGGAAATTTATTTTTGCCAATTCGGTGCGACGACGTTGCAAGCTCGGGAATAAATTAAACACGCGGTTCTTCTGTTCTCGAATTTCAAGAAGGATTTAATATTTCTCTACGGAAGTATCTAGGTTTGTTTATGTTTAAAATAATCGGCAGCCGAAACAGTTCTGGCAACCGGTCAATTGAAGAATGAAGATGAAACGCGGGTCTGTGTTTCCTTGTCGAATCTATTCGCGGATGCCATAGATTAATCGGGAGAGTTTAACAGCATCTAGCAGGTCTGCTTTACTTTTCGCCATTTTTTTTTTATGAAACTGTGCAATGTTTTGTTTGGTGTAAAAAGGAGTTCGCTGCAAGTGATTTTGTAATACATGATTGAAAATGGTAATGAGTAGATTTTTAGTGTAGACTAAGAGTGTAGATATGATAGACTTTTAGTATACTTTTGTAGATCTTTATGCAAAATGAAAACTTGCTACCTGAATTGCAAAAAGCTGGGTTGAAATAAATATTTAATTTCTTGCTGAATATGTTTAATAGGTTGAAAATAATATAGCAGTATATTTAAATTCTTCAAATCTTTTTACTGTCAAAAATTAGAGCTACCCATTTTTATTGAGAATTGTCCAAAACAATTTTAAAGATACGAGTTCACGCTATAAATTTCATAGAGAATTCTTACATTATTATATAATAATAATTCTTATTATTTCTAAATATGGTATCCATTGTAGTAACGACTACGATAAAAATGTCTTCTTAATTTTTGCTTTAAGCACATTTTTTTAACCTCAGACTACGTTTTAAATAATGACGCAGAACTTTACTCAGTTCAGTCATCTAAAAAAATATTTCATTACGTGCAACACACCTCTATCATGAAATATTGACATTAAAACATTTTTATTTTGCACGAAAATCTTGTCATCGCAGTTTCTAACAACCATATTTTCATCAGGTGTTTATAGTGTCTTGTGGTATTGTTGCAGAGTGTATACTCGAAAGAAGAAGCTGTTGGAACCGGAGCGAAGATGTTTTGGCAGCGGATCAATTAAGCCAAAATGGACACCGTTCGAACACTGGTTTCCGGAGATGAGAAGGGGTTCGTTCGTTTAGTGGCTGTCAAAAAGGTGAGTCACTCGAGGAGAAACGCGCCTCGTTCCGCATTAATTATCGTCCAAGAAATCTGCCGCCGCAGGTATTCGTAGAGAAGGGCCTCAGGAGTGTATTTCTGTTTCAGGTGAAGAGGACAACGCTGAAGAGGGGGCGAAAGAAACGCATTCGAGGCATGTAATCCGTTTATATTCCCCGTGACTGGTCCTTCCCTCATCGATCCCTGTTACACGAGCCTGGGTTCGACTTTCCATTTTTATTCCGCTATTTTCCATTTCTATGTTCCTCTAACCGCCATTCTCTTACTTTTCTATTTATTTCATTACAGTAACTGCTTTTTCTATAATTTAATAGAATAGTTTAACACTTTGGAGACCACCTTTACCAGGTATGAAAAATGAGAATTTATTTCATTGAGAATTCAATTTAATTGAATTATGAGAATTTAAACATTTTTTGAAGAGCAGGCAAAAGAGTATAAGATAAATTTTGAATGTAGCAGCGTTTCAAGCAGATGAAAAATTAAATTTAATGGGAGGAAACGTATATTGTAACAATATTATTGTTATCGGCTTTCACGTCCAAAATTTGACACGCGATCCTACATAGCACTTCAACAATTGCACTCAACAATTAGGTTAGCTTAATCTTCCAAAAATGTGAAAGCAAGCCGTTCTAACTACTGCTATTTATAAATAATTATATAATGTTCTAAAGAAGGGTGGTTGTGTGCATTGTTAGGTCATTGTTTCATAGTTCCGCCGAGACAGGGATTTTTGTTGTTTCCCCAGGAGCGAAACGTTTGGGAGGGTGCCACTCGAAGATTAATTGATGCAATTATTCGAACAGGCTCCTGCCAAAGGGAGCCGTGGCTCCGAACACTGCCAAAATGGTTCTCGAAACTGAAGTTCTTCGTTTTCCGATAGTCCGCGGTGATTTGTCGAGGTTCGTCTCGTCCTCGTTTTCAATTTCGAAATATATTAGAACAGTCACGAGAAGAGGGAGAGGGGGGAGGGGGGAAACACCGGAAATAGTTGTTCGATTTGGTATTCCCGGGAGTATCGATACAAGGTGAGGAGAAGTTGTGTCTCGAAAAGTTCCGATGGGACAAAGAATAACACCAGAGAGGAAGTTAAACCCTCCGGAGTTCAATTAACGAGGCTCCTTAACGTCTCCCGTTGCTACTTTATCTGATGTTCTACTTAATCGAAATTCCCGCGAACTCGATGTAGCAGAATTTTCTGCGACAAACAGGAATAAAAAATCTAACTGTTTTAAAAGTAGATGCTTTACTGCTTATCTTACGATTTATAACGCAGTCAGAACAATTTGAACATGAAAGATGATAATTTTCAAACGAAATTCTATTCGACGTCAAACATCGGTACGAGGGCGGGGACATTCAGTTGATTTTTTCACGGGATTTCCCATCGGCCCCGGGAAACCGAGTTCTTCCGCCTCGTGTGACGTCGACGTGCTCTACGGGCGCGATTTCATATTCCAACGAAGGAAAGTATTTTGCATAATTTATTTTACTGCAACTTCTTTCCACCTTGCCTGGTGCGTGTTTCTCCGTGGTGATCCCCTCCACTGGTGCCCCTACCCCCTTTCATCAGTTTTCTCGCTAGCCACGCCCCCAATTTCGAGAACTCCCTGTGTCCGCGTTACGTTGGATTTTGAGTCGCATGTATCAAAACTATCAGGATCGATCGGTGGCCTCCCTTCTCCTCTCTCTGTATGGAGGACCGTCTCTCGTTTCTATGAATTATTAATATCCGAATCGGCGAGTACATATCTCCGCGATGAGTTATTACTTCTCGGAGCGAAAGGGGGCGGTCGGTGGGCGGGGCCGGAGCTGGCTCACGAGCCAGAGAGAGTTAATCAGCGGGAGAAGCGACGGATTGGCGGAATAATTGCTGCGAATCAAATGGCCTTGCTCTTTCTCGCTCACGATTCGATTAACACTTTATAAGTGAGTTGTCTGAGTAATATTCTCTGATCACGCGATTATAAATTTAGCCAACACCTACGCCAATACCTACGATCGATCCGATTTTCTTCATTCGTGATCACTAGACTGCGGATCTTTACGCAAAATTAAAATTGTCTGCCTTAATTACAACGAACTGGAGTGAAACACAAGTTTATTTTCTCTCTTGATGTATTCCGTAGGTTGAAAATAATATAATAGTACTTTACAACAAACTGGAGTGAAACACAAGTTTATTTTCTCTCTTAATGTATTCCGTAGGTTGAAAATAATATAATAGTACTTTACAACAAACTGGAGTGAAACACAAGTTTATTTCCTCTCTTGATATGTTCCGTAGGTTGAAAATAATATAATAGTACTTCTAAATTCTTCTGATGTTTTTGCTGTTTTAAATAACACTTCTTGCAATCTGTTATCACTAGACTGTGGCTCTTTACGCAAAATAAAAATAGTCTGCCTCGATTGCAAGAGACAGGAGCAAGATAAAAATATTCTTCTTCTTTTAATAATTTTCAGAATGATTACCATTTCAGAATGAATCTTCACACTTTCGTTATAAATGCGTGAAATCCGCAGTCGATCATCGGGCCCGTACGAAGCAGAAAGCGAGCGTTGTTTAAAATAAAACGACTTTTCAATGTCTGCTCGCGGAAGAAGTTGCAGAGGCTCGTCAATGAGATCGATAACGGGGTATAAATACGCGGGGAAAGTGGCCAGAAATAGTCGATTACTAATTGGTACAGCGATGACTCTTTTAGCCGCGATCCCGCAGAAACTCGGCGCGTTTAATTTCCAAGAACGTAAACGTTTATAATTGCTTAACTTTATTTGTTCAACCAGGCGAAAAGAGAATCAGAGGAAGAGAGAGATCTTAACTTCTCTTAAATCGCAAATTGACTCGGAACTTTCAGCGAGACCAGTGTTCTCTTGCCTCGGCATCGAACGACGACGGCTGCCAATTAACGCGGGATTAACGAAAGATTGTTAGCCACAATGGTGGTAATTAATGTCAGTTCGGGCACGCCGGCCAAGACACTCTCGATAATCCCGGTGTATCTTTTCCAATTAATTTTGTAGTCCCTGCACACGGGTAATTAGTCCCGGTGTTCTCGATAACCTGGCCAAACCGATCGTTGCCACGCGATCTCACGAATTATGAACGAGCGAACGTGACCGATAAACCACTCTGATCGACGTTGAAAAAGTATCTCTCGGATCCGGCACGCTTCTACAATTTAATTACAAAGACACCGGTGTCTCACACTGTCTCAATACTTTTTTAAAAATCAAACCACCGATAAAATTGCTGATTTCACAGTTATCAAAATTATATACAGATGCTTTCCATGGGCAATTATTGTAGAAATTTCTTTTTGCAACCAAATATTATCATTTATAATAAGCATATTAATAGTTGAGGCTTCAGTCTCGAGGCTCACGTTTCGCTGCTTTTGTTTCCGAATAAATTCGCGAACATAAAATAAAATGAATGATAAAATGAATAAATGAATTGAAATTATATACATACACTACCGTGCAAAAGAAAGAAGCACCCAGTATAATTATAAGATATAATGACAAATCTTTATGTAGAAATTGTATTGTACAATGATTGATTTATTGCATTTAAAGTATTAGATAATCTGCAATAACAATTCTCAGAACTATTCAATTAAACAACGTAATACTTTTTCAAAACTTGCTATGTTCTTATTTGATTTTTTACGTTTTTTTATTAAATATGGCCGGGTGCTTCTTTCTTTTGCACAATAGTATATGTATAGATGCTTTTTAGGGGGAACCATTGTAGAAATTTCTTTCTCCAAGCAAATATTATCATTTCTAATAAGCATATTAATAGTTGAGGCTTCAGTCTCGAGGCTCACGCTTCGCCGCTTTTGTTCCCGAATAAATTCGCAAACATCTCCGCTCGAAATTGTCGGTGTGCTAGGAATTCGGGGGAATAAATAGAAACGCTCAGGAATCTCATTCGAGAACGCTACAGGCTGATTCACAAAGCGCGAAGCGCAAACAAAGTTTCGATTACCGATGCTACTCCGGTCCAATCGTTCTCGCGAACAAATAGAAAGCCTGACATAATATCTCCATCCCGGTGCATCGCAAATAAATACTCTCGATGATCTAATAGTCTTTTGAACATTGACTAAGCAACGACTTTGATACAACGCACCAACAAAATATGGCGAACAGAATAAACTGTTCTAAAAGACAATTTTTAGTATCGTTTCAATAATTCTTTATGGTAATTTATTTCATTTATTTAGTCAGAATGTGTATCTTCTTTCAATATTGCTAAAATAATGCAATAATTTTTCTCAATTTTTGTAATGTCTCTCCAATTTTGTGCTTCATTCAATTTCCGATTAATTGATAAATATTCTCAGTCCTTCGAACGATAAAAAACAAAAAGAAATTATCACTAGATTGTAGAAAACACGTTATTGCGATTCCAAAAATAATGTAAAACTAAGAAGTTCGCTGAAAATATGTTCGAAAACGTCTTTTTCAATAATGTTATTAGGATCTCGACACCATGCGTATCGCGTTCGATTCGTGGAAAATCAAGAATGTAATTATTTGTTAGCCCAGTTCCGCGTGAACGGGATTTAATCAACAGAGACTGGCAAAGATGTTTGTTGTCGACGGGAAACAAGAAAATATTGTCAGAGCCACGGCTGAATGACTTTTCCCGAGGGGATGGTGGTAGGACACGTGGCAACTCAGCGACAATGTAATTTATCCATTCGGAGGCCGGCGAACGAACGAGCATCCGTAAGAAAAACAGGGAACTTTTCCGGTGGTGGCACGTGTTGTAAACTTCGCACCGCATAAAAGCATGCAAATTACGGCTCGCGTGTACGTGCTTCGCATAAAGCTCGGCTCGGTACCAGCACACTTTATTTTCGCGTTTAACCGACTCCATTCCTCCCCTGATCAGTTCCGTTCGTTCGTGGCGCGCTCCTCCTAGACAATCTGACTCGCTTTGTTCCGCGATGTATACGTATCAACAAATTAGATGAACAGACACCTAATTTTACGATAATTACCACTCTGCCATCGCATGCAACCACTGGCTGGTTCTAACAAGCTGTCAATGCAGTCTTCCGACTGCTATCTGTTCTTTTTATTCATTGAGGAAACTTCTTACTTCAGATTATTCACTTCTGAAAATCTGTCAGTATTATTTCTACATTTTCTATTCAACAATATGCAGTACATGGTCTATTTATTTATTATTAATTATTCTTCTATCCATTGCTTGTTCGTTTTATGTGTTGGTTTGAGGATGCAATTCTTAGTTCAGAAGTTTGAAGGATTTTCTAATAATTTATTTATATTAATGTATGAGTGCAATTTCTAAATTCAGTAGAATCAATTGAAGAGTGTACTTCTTAATCCTTAAACAATTTACTGTTCTTATTAACTCAACAAATAATCCTTTCACAATATCTTTACCGTGGCAATTTTATTCGTTTTATACAGGRTGCGGCGCAAATTAGTCCCCACGATTTTTCGGGTGGTCGGATAGAAAAGTGTTTCGTACCAAAGTTAATCAGTATTTAACCGACAAGAAATTGCAATTTTTTAAATTGAAAAAAAAATCGATTTTCAACAAAAAATCAAGGTCGCTGTCATATCTTTTAATGGAACTGGGTATTTTTAATTTCATAATATTGTAGGCGACGTCGAAACGAATTCAACRACCTGCTATACGATGACTTTCAGATGACCTTGAAAGAAAATATCGCCATGAATCAATTGCCAGAATATTTGAAATTATTCGACGGTACGCAAAGTTCTRCTCTTTGTAACAAAGTCTTATGTGTAGCTTCCATTGGAGAACTTCTTTTTACATTTCTACACGCGTGAATTATGCGTTCTTTAAGATTTTCCATACTACCGTCGAATAATTTCAAATATTCTGGCAATTGATTCATGTATATTATATGATCTGTTCTGTATATGATCTGTATATTATTTGATCAATTCTGTATATTACGTTTCCCTAACTAAATAGAAAAGACGCCCAATTAAAATAATTTATTAACCAATAATTGATAATTTACCGAGTCCGTTGACAATTTAACTGTATAAGCTACCGAGTCTGCGGGAATTTCTGTATAATCTACGGAGTCTGGGGCAATTTCTAATAATCCAGTCGTGTTTTCAATTCCCAAGTCAGCGGACCGGTCCTAATAATTCAGCGGGCGCAGTTTGTTTCGATAATTCGATCGAAAATCGATGGTCGCGGAGCAGGTTCGCAAATTAGTTTCCATATCGGCGATATTAGGTCCACGGGTTTGCGTTCCCGTTGACGGAACGCATAAACTGCGATTAAAGCTTGGCGATCACTGTCCCCCGATGCTACCACCGTATCCGGTTTTCGCTGGCTCTCTCAATAGCCGCCGCGGCGCGGTTTGTCACAACAAACCCGAGCAAAGATTCGCCAATTTGGCAGCGAAACCGACCAGAGTCGTTCCGAATAAGTCAGCGTAGACGCTGATGACTACCGCCGATCCCGTTCGACTGTTTTACATGACTTCGAACCCGACGTTTCTTAAATATAGACAGTCTCCCCTTGATCTCTACAGCTACGAACTACTGATGGGGTCGAGATCTAGTATTCGTTACGAATCTGAGTCAATTTTTATCAGCAAGTTTCATTTTGTAACTTTTTTTATTGTTATTCCGAACTAGTAAGATCTCAAAGAGTATATTTGTAATTATTAGACTGGGGATTTCATGGATTTATAACAAAAATCGGTGCATGTCATTTAAAACAGTAAAAACATTAAGATAATTTAGAAACGCCCATATGTTATTCTCGATTTATTAAAATCGTTCAAAATAGAAAGGAGTGTCTTGCAATTGATGAAGACAATTTTTATTTTCCATAAAGATCCGCGGCCTAGTAATTACATTCGGCTGGTGTGCTGGACGACACTTAACTGTTGCATCATTGTCAATTTATAATACAGCAGCAGACGAGCCAGGTGAATTCCTAACTTAATGAAACAGTGATTTCAAAGAGCAACATTTTAAGGTACTCAAGTCAAATTTATGAATCTATTTGATCAATTATTATTAATATTACTTTATTCATTTGATCGTTCAAAGTACTTGTAAAATATTCGACGTTGTAGCTTTAAGTCTGATTAGTTCAGGTTCGAATCTACTTGCGAGACGCTCGATCCCATCGCTACTACTTACCGGCCAGCTGCGCGAGCGAGCCGAGGAAACTTAAGTGTGTCGTACCTGAAACAAACAAAAACAAGATCATTAGTCGAAACAATTTCTCATCCGTCGTTCGTTGAAGCTTCGCTTACATTCTATTTAATGTTGAACCGAATGCAATCTCCATTTTCCATAAGATTCTCTATTACCAGTAAACTTAATAATTGATACTCTGATCGCTCATTACTGTCCAATCCGATACTGTTCTTTCAAGTATATAGAGCTATAACTCCGTACAAAGGAATCGTACCACAATGAACCTAGACTCATTTCAAAGCTAGAAGCCTCTACTTTCATAACCCGTCGTTCATTTCCTTCTAAGATGCTTCTACACGATACAGTGATTGAAAAATCGAAGACACGTTCTTTAAAAAACATTCTCTAAAATCGTCCGTGGAAAACGTCTGTGAAAACATTAAAACATTTTTCTCACTGCTGAATTTTTTACAGAATCGAAGATCGGATCTTCCTCTTTGCAACGGGACCTCGAAACTTGATCTACGATTTTTTTACGGGATGCTATTAATCGAAATCTGGGAGCCTTTTAGCAAAGGAGTAATGATGTTTCAGGTTCGTTAAAATTGAAATATCTCGTAAACTATTAACTTCCGACGTAAATGGGTTAATACATTTTTATAGCGGAAGTCGAGTCGCATCGATCGGTAGTTAAATCGATCCCTCGTTTCTCGAATGTCGCGGAAAATGCGTGAAAGAAGCCGTGATTGGGGAAGATGCAGGCGAGTCTCTCTCTCTCTCGGGCGAGAGGGATGAACGCTGAAGTTGTGTGTATCCGCGCGCTATTTCAGTATAGCAGCGCGTGCTCTCGTTTGAGGTCACGTTTGATATTCTAATTGACTTGTTTTACATATTAAAGGACATTCGGCCGATGGGAGAGGAACTTTAATTACGTCGTCGGCGCGCATTGCGCCTCGAGGATGTTGCTCGTGGCTCGAGCCGGATTTTCTTCGGCACTCGATTTATCTCTCTTTCTAAATCATTTCATTCTGAAATCCCAGGAACAATTAAAGAAATTATATATGGATCTCTTAGAGCCTCTTACGATACTATAGAAAATTTACAAACACTTCATTTTCACTCTTCATCTCAAACTTCTTCATGCTGGTAAATATAATTGCATCAATTACAAATTCTTTAAAAATCTACACACGATCACAACTTGATCAATTTCACAATATTCTTCTCAAACTGGAGAACACGTAATTCTGAAATTAAATTTTTCCTCGGTGATTTTCAGGAAAGCGAGGAAAATAATCGCGAATCGTCTCGATCTCGCTTCTCCCGAGGCGAGAAGCCGGCAAAATCGTTTTTTGATTTTCCTCCTCAGCTCCGGGTCGAGGTATAAATTTTCTTTTCACGAGAAACAGACTCCAACCCTGTTGAATAAGGGAATGGGGGGTTGGTGGCGGCAAAGACGAGGGGTTTCCGAGGGAAGGGATGATTCAATTGGGGTTCAAAGGATGCTTTCAAAATACTCGACACGGTCAGAGAGTGTAGCTTGTATTATTTAGCCGGCGATTGACCTGACGAAAATAGTCCATCGCGTCCTTTCTGACTTTCGTGACGATTCCCACCGCTAAGTAAAACGTCTCTCGATTTCACCTCCTTCCCCTTCTGCTCAACCAGGCAGCCATTTCTTCGAGATCCTCTCTCTCTCTCTCTCGTGAACTTTTCAAGTTCGTTGGATAGTTAAACTTTGGTCGTTGAGCGCGAACTAGAGCGGATATCACGGACCCTGAGTGCTTGGATTGGTGTTCCCGTGAATGAAAATTATTAACAATGTCCTCGTCCCGTCGTTCCCTTCTTGAATTATTACTTATAGTTCTCCCGGTGAACGCGACATCGCTTGTCTTTGCTTCCATGTTCCTTAGAATTAGAGGAAAACACTTAGCCTCGGATTGCCATGATTTTTTAATGGATTTTGTTAAAATTGTTACTCTCGGAAACTAATTGTCTTTGTCCATTTATATGTTTATGAAGCATTTAGTCTTTCATCGAAATCATAAATGTGTCTTTAAACATCGATTCAGCTAAAACATTATTGGAATCGTTAAAACTCGAATTATTGCAAACTATGGTGTACAACTTTTGAAAATATTTTAGACAGGTTAAAAGCCGAATCCAAATGTAAAGAATGCTGTATAAATATTAGCAATATTTTAGACATATTGAAAAATCGTTATCTAGAGAGACAGCGAATCTTTATGCAGAATAAAAACTTTCTGCCTAAATTGCAACAAACTGGAGGGAAATAGAAATTTATTTTCTTTCTTAATATGTTCAAAAGGTTGAAGATAATACAATGATAGCTTTAAATTCCTCTAATGTTCCTATTGTTTTAAATTACACCTGCCCATTTTTGTCATAAATGCACAAAATCCGCTGTCTAGTCAAATGAAATTTTTATTTTCATGGTTTCTTTATAGGACTTTCCGGTGGAAGGAAGAAGAATGGGGAGAGGAGTGTTCATTTGGTTTCAATATGGAGGGAAATTCGCGTTCAGGAGAGTGTCATGCGACGTTTCGAGTGCAACAGCCTAATAAGTCTTGTAAACGGAAAATTTTTGAGCAAGCTGTACAAGAAAGCCAACGGGGTAAACTTTGTTGCTCGAGTTCCAAACGGAATACGGAATTAGAGCCGCCTTTATCGTATAATGTAGTACGCTATCTAGTATATAATATAGCTGTTTGATGTATTAATCCGCTGGCAACACTGTAAGGGTTTTCCGTCGGTGCCCTAGTGAGCGCAGGCTTGCCAACTCACGGTTATTTTGAGATAATTGCATTTTAAAGTTTAATCGGGTTGCTTCCGTCTGCGTATGTGTACGGCCATTGTATAATATTTCGGATGGTGTTCACGGTGGTCGACTGAAAATATTGTTATACACGCGTCATTATTAGTTGTAGGTACAATTTCTGTTAATAATAGCGCTGAACTGTTCCCTCGGAGCCGAGATATGCAGTTCGCCTGCGCGAGTCGATAACAGGTATTACGATATACATATTATATAATTTCATTCAAATTTGATAAACTTTAAACGACTCTTTCGTTCTACGGTTTTCAATTTTCTTTGGCCATCCTTTTATACATACCACGTTCGGTCAAATGACTGTTCTATATTTTTGATTTTACAATTATTAGAATTATAAAGATGAAATTATAAAAATAAATATCTTTACTAGAGCACATATTGCAATAAGAACCGCGCAAAGTATAAATAAATTAAATCTCGTAATTTTTACAAGGCAGATGAGAGGTCAGAGTTGTGCAGAATTACAATTGAATCACTCCAGGAATCATAATTACAAAGTAATTGAATTACATTGTAATTCAGTCATATTGTAATTTATAATTCAGATCTTCCTTATAGATGAGATTACATATAGATCAAATTACAATGTAATCCGTAATTGCAATTGGAGTACAATTATAAAACACTTTGTAATTAAATTACATTAATTAATTGAACGTGGACGAGGAATAGAAACTATGGCCGCATAGACAGCAAAACAATATGAATATATGAAAGAAAAACATAAAAATATATCGCACTTCTTCAAAGTTCTGGGCTATAATTTGGAGAGCTGTATTTTAATTATATTGTATTTCAATTACACATCTGATTAAAATAATTAGTAATTAATTGAAAGGTTTGAATTATGTAATTCAGTTACGGACGTAATTAAATTACTATATAATTGAAATACAATGTAATTCAATTGTGTAATTGAATTACAATGTAATTGAATTAGCACAACTCTGGATGAGGTTAGGGGAGGGAGCACGAATCGAGGGGAAAAAGTTACCCCCTCTCTGCCAGTACCGGATTAGTCACGTGACCGGTCCATGGCGGAAGCGTGGGGGATCAGCGTCGTGGAAGGAGAAGGTACCTGTAACTTTTGTAGTTCGGTGGTACGTTTAGTGTTAATGTATCCTGTCGCGTGGGGAATTATTACGGGATTCCCGGACGTGCCTAGAGAGTCCAGTAATATTTCAAGCGAACCATAACATGCGGATGATTGATCGTTAACAAGGCTTCCTTGGTAGTAGTTCATCATGATGTCGTCTCTTCGCAGTGAACAATTAATTTCACATTGTCAAAAGAATTTGAAAATCGAGACAAATATTTATGAATCCGCTGAGATTCGAGAACTGCGGATCTTCGTGCAAAATAAACATTTTCTAACTGCGACAAACTGGGGTGAATTAAATATTTAATTCCATACTGTACATTTAATAGATTGAAGATAATGTAACAGTATTTTAACGAGTCATGAAAGACTTTCGCCATAAAGTTTAACAAATATGAATGTTATGTGTTTACTTTTAGATGAAATCAAATTTGATTCGTTTGCAATCAATAGACTGCGGATTTTTATGCATTTTCCAATTTTTGTGGGGAGGCACTCAAATTTTGAAGACGTGGAGGAGTTGCATGTTTTCGAGCCCGAAAGCTAATGACTAGGGGGGAGGAGGAAAACAATTAGCCATTTCGCAGAATCAATTGCGATTTATTCGCACATGTGCGAGCGAAGGAGAACTCTCGGTACACGAATAGAACCAGCAAAAACCAACGTTTACCAAAAAGAAGGAATAGAAGAGGTAGTGGAAAATACAAGGCGAACTAGGAAAACAAACAGGAGACAAACACGTAATGTGTGCACGGTCACGGACAGAATTGAATCTCGGAATGCATTCCATAAATAAATAAAAGACTTTCGAGTGGCAAGGACGCCGTGGAGATGGCGGAAATATACGGGATGGGGGTAAACATCCCCGGAGAGAGGGGGTTGTTGTACACAGAGGATGGTGGGAATTTACTGAGTCGTTACGCATTGTGGCGCGTCGCGCTATCTGTTGTTGTGTGTATGTGTATGTGCGCACATGCTCTCTCTCTCTCCCGCGTTTGACGCGCGCGTCTTCCTCTCGTTCGAAGATCTGTATGAATGAGCCACGTGGCTAGGCGAGTGCATAGTGTAGCTGCATGCGATCTGCACCTTCTCACAATCGAATCGGGACCGGCGCATTACGTCCCGTTTACACGCCGCAGATAAGTCTATTGTGTTCATCCAATAATCATTGCTACATTTTATTCGACTGGTGACGTATCAAATTAATATATAATTTATCTTAAAATTTTTACTTTTAATTTACTTTAATGTAGTGAGGTGCCAAATTAATATATTGTATAAAATTTATCTTATAATTTACTTTAATTCAGTGACGTATATATATAAATATATTTATCTTATAATTTTTCCTTTTAATTTACTTTAATTCAGTGACGTATTTATCTTATAATTTTTTTTCCTTTTAATTTACCTTAATTCAGTGATGTATTTATCTTATAATTTTTACTTTTAATTTACTTTAATTCAGTGACGTATTTATCTTATAATTTTTCCTTTTAATTTATTTTAATTCAGTGACGTATTTATCTTATAATTTTTCCTTTTAATTTACTTCAATTCAGTGACGTATATATTTATCTTATAAGTTTTACTTTTAATTTACTTTAATTCAGTGACGTATTTATCTTATAATTTTTCCTTCTAATTTACTTTAATTCAGTGATGTATTTATCTTATAATTTTTATTTTTAATTTACTTCAATTCAGTAACGCATCAAATTAATATATAATTCATCTTAAAATTTGTACTTTTAATTCACTTTAATTCGGTGACACGTATGAAATGAATATATAATTTTTCTCAAAATTTTCACTTTTAATTTAATTTTTAAATTTAAATTACACTTGCTTTTATATAAAATTACAAAATAGTGGAGTTGTATTGTCCAATTCCATATCCATTAGATTCTTGTCAGCTTTTACAAAGCACAAAAGGAAATGGACTACCAGGAAAATTCTACATATTCTAGTATATTCCAGTTTACATATTCTACTTTATATTTATATTATATTCTAGTATATTCCAGTATACATATTCTACTATATTTTAGTTTGTAGTATATTTCAGCATATCTAAAGAAAAACAAATTTTCCCGAGCAAAACGATTAAATAAACTGCTCCGAAGTTATCTCATTCTTGTAATCGCTTAATCCACAATCAATGGATCGATAGAAAATTTTTCCATCCGCTGTAAAGTGTCTAAAAGCGATCAACGTCCGCCTCGATTACAATCGACAATCTTTTACGGTCTCTGTGCATTCGCAACCAACTCGGAAACGCGTATACTCCCAGCAGTTTCAACTTCTTTATTCCCCAAACGGAATAACTGCGAGTCCCGGGGAAAATTCTTACGAGAAGAGTAAAATCTGCGCTTTACCGTCAAGGTAAATTAAAGGTTCGGCAAGGACGGTGCTTTCGCCATAGTTTGTGGGAGAAGTTTTGCGAACCTCGCCAATAAGCCAGCCCGAAAAATCCTCTAGGGGATGGAAAGGACATTGATCGCGATATAAATTTCAATCGAATACTTTTTCCCCGTTTTCCTCTTTCTCTCTCTCTCTCTGCGTGTGTCGACTTTTGTTCCGGGAAGACTTCCTTCGTGGACTGTACATTTACAACCTCGGTTCTCTCCCTACCGGGCTCCGCGTTTCACAATTTCAAATAATAACATCGGCGAACTTTTTATTAACCTAATAACAGTAAGAAGAAAGGGGAAGTGTGCTGTAAAGAGGAGCAGGAACGGACATCGAAACCCTCGTATAATTACGGTACTGGGACCGGACTATTGGCACATCCAGATTATCGTCATAAATACGATACGGTGATCTTCTTTCCGGCTTGATGGGCTATTGTTAGGAAGAAAATGCACGATACATTAGAAAAGTACGCGTTCTTAATTCGTTCTATTTGGAAAATTTAGCTAAATGGCTAAGATTGGTTCTAGAATGTTTATTTGATCATTTAATTTAATAGAAGAAGTATATAGTAGTATATACAGGGTGAATTCGATAAAGCAGGACACCTAAATATCTCCGTTACTTTTCGTTGTACAAAAAAACTTCGTAAGACAAAGTTACACTGTTTGAAGGGCCACATATAACGGTGTAAGGGAAAAAAAAATTTCAAGATCATTTTTATGAGATTTCAAGGTTATCGATGTTTTTTTAAATGGAATGATATATTTTCGTTAACGTAATGTTGTAGCTGACAAAATAACGAATTCATCCATGTAACACAATATGACCTTCAAATGACCTTCAACCCAGAAAAATGGTATAAATAAAATTCAACGTGTAAGATTCATTTGATGTATTTCTGTTACGCCAAATGTTCAAAAATATTCCCGCTAATAATAGATAGTAGATCGATAATAATGAAATATAAAAATGATGAATTCAATTTCTAAACTCACTTTTGGAAATTAATATTGTGGTAAATAGACTGCGGATGTTTATGCAATTTTCAATTTTAAGAAAGCGGAATAAAATAGAATCTTATTTTCTGTGGTAGAGAGTAGACTTTTTAGATTTGAAATAAATTAAAATCATACTGAATTCTGTCATACTTTATATCCTAGCATTTTTTGAGAATTTTCAAAAGCCATAGTTGCATAAAGATCCGCAGTCTGGTGATAAGAGTCAAGATTAAAATAGTAGCACATTTGCAAAGTAAAATAAATTGACGATAATAAAATATAATAAGATGAACGGATGAAGAAACAAGTTTTTGTTAATTTCTTAGAATTCTTTATTGGCAGTTTGTTCATTTAAAGCATAATTTGAAACAGAAGTACAGAATTATATTCAATTAATTGTATAATTCCTGACGGCAACTGGCTTCTTTTACAATCCCTATAAATTGAAGCGTTTGTCCGCTGAAGCGTAAATTCCTTTTCTTATCGTGTTCCTCTTTGAAATCGCGCGGAGCAGAAAGACGCGCATTTAAAAATCGGCGTGCTTTTGCCCGACAAAGCAGCGGCAGCTGGAAATTGGAAAAATTCGTTTGGTCTGTTAACAAACACAGCGTTTTGGCAGCTGCAAAACCGTGCTGGAAATTTTTATTTCGCGTATTCGTACAGCTCTCTTTTGTGTCGCAGGTTGGTACTCAATAGCGTCGATTTGGTTATTCATGGTCGAAAAATCGGCCGGCAAACAAACTCGACAAAGCTTCGAAAGAGACGAAATAAATTTCAGCATGATTGCCGTTTTAAAACGAAGAATCGCGCGATACCATCCGACGAACACACGTACAATATCGACGCACAGTCTATTTATTACATCGCGATGACAACGCGTCATTGATTGATCGGCCGAGTGTCCAATCCCCGCCTGCGTCACTCATTATTTCCTCCCCTCCATCATTCCCTACCTCCTCTAAATCGGATTAACGACCATGCCACCGGAAACCGTGCACGTATTTTCAATCGTGTCGCGTGCTCCCGGACAAAGTTTCATTTGCGCCCTTTATTAATTCGATTAAACCATCCATCGGCGTACCGGGACAACTTCGACGGAATTTCTCCGGGTAGTATTCTATGTGCTTTTCACCCTCTTCCCGTATTCTCTCCTCTCTTCCCCGCATTTCCACCCCCCAGGATTTCTCACCCCTACGCCATTAACGTCCCAAGTGTATTTCTCTTTTACTTTGTTCGCGCCCTTAATCTTTCACGTCTAGGCCCGGATACCGTAAATACGGGCAAACTCGCCGCCCTCCTCTTGCTATGTCACTGGCTGAAAATTGTAATATACACTCGGCGCTACAGCACTTTGAAACCACTCCTCCAGACAGGCTCTCAGTTTTTAGAAATAATCGAGTTCGGAGGTTTTCTTTACAATTTATCCAATTTATTTGATATTTATGATTAGTATATTGATTGAATGAAATCGTATAGCTTCTGATTCAGTTGAGGAGAGTCCGAATTAGTTTCTGGATTTAATACAACATATTTTAGAAGTTTATTTGCTTTAATTCTTATATTTGAATATTCACGAATTATTTTTATATTTGAATATTCAAGAATTATTTTTCTAAGATTTTTAAAAACAGTAATATTTTCAGGGTTTAATTATTCATTGATTTTCTACACACACAATTGTTGAAGGTACACATACAATTTTTGTAGGTACATATACAATTTTTGAAGGTACACATACAATTTTTGAAGGTACACATTCAATTGTTGAAGGTACACATTCAATTGTTGAAGGTACACATTCAATTGTTGAAGGTATACATTCAATTGTTGAAGGTACACATTCAATTGTTGAAGATACACATTCAATTGTTGAAGGTATACATACAATTTAAGAAGCTACACATACAATTTTTAAAGGTACACATATTAGGTCGAAAATACAATAAGGGAAACACTCATTTTGGAAAATCCCCTTCACAGACTCGCCCAACAGTAAGTGTGCACCATTATTTGTCATAATTTCCACACCCTGCTCCCCAGTCCAGAC
This sequence comes from Lasioglossum marginatum, assembly GCA_028455795.1. Taxonomy (NCBI): domain Eukaryota; kingdom Metazoa; phylum Arthropoda; class Insecta; order Hymenoptera; family Halictidae; genus Lasioglossum; species Lasioglossum marginatum. The sequence continues at coordinate 17,528,693 of CM052245.1, read as the reverse complement.
TCTCTCTCAAACGTCGAAGACTTGTTTGAAGTCGAATTTTGAGGGTCCTTTTAGAACTTCATCGACGAGAGATCCTTCGCCTGAAATGGATGCTATGTGCCGCCACAATCTCTGTTCTCTTCCTCGCATAATTTCCCCCTTCAATATCTCTTTCTACCGTGCTTTGTGTTGGAGCGAACGTGTTTTTCGTTTCAGTTTCCGACGCGAGTGATAAAGGGCCAAAGAGAGAACGAGAGAGAGAAAGAGAGAGAGATTGCGTTGAAAAAACGCGTTCGGTTCATTGAAACGAAATCCAGAAGTCAATGATAATAATGGCCGGCCCCTAACTCGCGTGCGCATCGCGAAATGAATAGTCTCTCTGGTTCCAGCCCTTGGCGGATTTAATGCGAAGAACAATCGGGTGTCGCAAATATTTCAAATTAATTACAGACGAAATACGATCCGATTCAATTTCATAAATCTCGCGGATAAATGCTCGAACGCAGTCGTCGTCGGCAGCGGCGGCTGTGGGAGCAAATATCACTTAATTACAATTTGCATAATGCACTCCGGAAGTTCGGCTCTAATTCAGAGAGGGGGCGCGTGTCGCGATGCAACAGAAAATCGGTCGCCGAGCTGACGTATTTGTTGTTGCTCCCCCTCCGTAATTTCAAACTCTACAACGGCCCTCCTCTCTCCCTGTTGTAACCGATAGCCTTTTGTATTTACAACATCGCGCGGAAAATGCACGAGCGGTTGTTGCCGGGCACACGCGTGCGTGATGTAAAATTGTAATTGATGGGGCTCGTTACGCTGTCCTACGGAATACATTATGACTGGCCGGATCTTTATGCAAAATAAAAATTGCGTCTGGGAAATGGGAATTACGCGAAAATTTGTTTCCTCGAATATCTTAATCGGTTGATAAATAATGCGATGAATCTCAAAATCTAATCTGTAGCTTCTATGGTAGTATTATATTCGCGGTTTAAATTATGACTTGCTTAACACTAAACCCACCGATCATTATAAGTGAAGTGATTATAAAAATAACAAGATTAAATTTATTTATATTTTGTGCGATTTTTGCTATAATATATACTGGAGTCAAAAAATATATTCAATAAATTCCCATGGAAACTCTTTTACAATTTCAATAATTGTCAAATAAAAAATCTAAAATGGGTCATTTGACCCCTCGTGGTAGGTTTAGTGTTAAATACTGCATTTTAACTGTTAGCATCGATAGATGAGGGGAGGGAGCACGAATCGAGGGGGAAAGTTACCATCTCTCTGCCAGGTACCAGATTAGTCACGTGACTATTGCTACTATCAGAATACTATTAGAGATTAGTAGGGTGGGGACACAGTCGTCAGTTGTAAAATTGTTGAAGCTCTATTAACCCTTTGCACTCCGAATTATTTTTCAATTTTATTGCCAATAACTTCCTACTATTTTGAATGTTTTATTTGAAATTTACTTCAAAGGACAGTTCCTTGACTGCTACTTATTTTAAACAATTTTGTCTACTAATTATATTAAATATAGTTCTCAAAGTTTGTTGTAATTTATATTTGTGGAACTTATATTGGCCTTTAACTAAAAAATAAGAAATTAAATGAATAAAGGGAGAACCAAATACACATTAAAACCTGTTTCATTTACATTTGTCTTTCTCTGATGTCGAGTCATACTCGAAAGGAGTGCAAAGGGTTAATCGGATTGTCAATAATCGTGCTGTACCGAAAGGGAGGTTAGAAATCATTTTTCACATAATAATCCGAAATGATTTTATCCAGTATTAAAATTCCTTTTGCTGTTGGAGGATTTATTAAAAATTTCTTAGGCATGGTTCTTTCCAATTTCTTAACACTCTAAGCATATGAGAATTTTTTAAAAGTTCAAGATGGAAGCTACTTCGTTCAATTTTGTTTCAATTTCTATTTAGACAGCACATGAATGCAAAAGGTAGAACGGTTCTCTTTCTCTTTAGAAACGTTTCAGCAACATATGAGATTATCAGCGCAGAATTTCGCGTCCCCTGAACAAATGGAGCACTTAGTAAATGAACTTTTACGGAAAGGTAATTAATGCAAAGTGGCATCGTGACCGTGGCAAAGTGACGTATACTTCGGCCGTCGTTGAAAGTCGAAAATAATTTCGAAAATGCGAGAATGTAGAAAACGAGCGAAAACCGTTTTCTCTAACGAGAGAAACGAAGAGACTGAGGGGGTGGGGGATTAAAAATATTTTTAATTAAGGCTACGAGTTTAAATTTTTAACGATACGACCGCCGGGCGAGAGAAATCTTTTAATTACATAATTAAGCACGCTTCATCGGATTAATCATCTCATTCGACGGCCGCTCGTTTTCGCTGCTTGACGGGGACAAAAGCGACCGGGAAAGGGAATTAATTATCTTAATTAGAAACGCATTGTTCTCCGAATGTTATCAGCGGAGAGTGTACAGATTTTTCGAGGCCGAGGGACACAGCAGCCGACACTACTTATTTTCGAATCTCTGAATGGAACGATGATATACGCGATATTCCTCCTGTAATTTCGCACTCTGTCGGATTAGTCTTCGTAGGCGTGTGAGTGCTCGGTCTAATTGTTGACGAGGCTCGTTAACTAATTCGTCCCTGGTCGAAAATCGATAACAAAGGAACTCCAACTTTCGCAAGTCGACTTAAGTAATTGAATAAGGTTAACTTCAATATCGCAATTTAATATGGCATTTACGCGAACCCGGGGTCGACTGTATAATTAACCGAACTTGTATTCGGCGGCTATTAATTGTCTCAGATCGAACGAATCAATCCGTCGACGCCCATTATCCAACCGACGCAACGGCGCAATTGTTGCTCCAGATTAGGAAAAACCCTCGCAGAAATTCGAGAACTTCGCAGACCTCGAGTAAATTACAATTCGCCGGGAACGTGAGCGAGCGAGAACCGAGAGGAACAATTAATTAAAACTCTATTCGAAATTGCTGTGTGAGGAGGTAACTAAATACATTGCAAAAGAGATTGTAACGTTAGACGCGCAATGTAACTTTAAAAAACAATTCATGTGGGACTACGGATTCCGCAACGCTCACAGGAAAATGTTGAAAAGTTTGCTTGGTTAATAATAATTCGTTACAGAAGTTGTCATGATTTTTAATTTGAAATTGTACGAACATATCTTTCATTCCTTTAATATCAGCAAATTGGAGAAAGCACATTGAATTATTTAAATCGTTCCGCTGGTGTACATTTTACCCATTTTTATTATAAATGTAAGAACAGTACAATGATTATACGGGTCCACGCGCGCGCTTGAAGAGGGATTGGCTGACGCGTCTGGTCATGGTCAGCCAATTCTACTTAACGTGAATACACTACGTGCTACATTCGGTGTTACAGTAGTTTCAAACCACTCTTCCAGACAGGCTCTTAACTTTTTAGAAATAATCGAGTTTCGAGCTTCTCTGTGCCTTTGTTTAACATTTGTCGTAGTTGCAGGGAGAAATAGATATTTTTCAATTTTTAATATACCTGTCTCCAGAGATTTTCCTGTTCGTCATATATTTATATATTTATTTATTATATAATTTATATTAGTTCAAAAATACATTAAGGGAAAAATGGGGGCTCATTTTGGAAAAACCTCTTCACAGACTTGCTCAACCAGTTAAGTGTCCACCATCTCGTTTGTTTAATAATTAATTACAGAAATTGTCATGGTTTTAACTTGAAATTGTACGAACATTTCTTCCATTTTTTTTAATATTAACAAACGAGAAAATACATTATTTAAATCTGTCCACTCTGGTATACGATTTATCCATTTTTGGTCTGGTCGTGGTCAACCAATTCTACTTAACCCCTTGCCGTGCCTTTTCTTTTACAGTTGCAGTGATTAGAACGTTTTTATGCACAGAAATGTCGTAGAAGGGAAAAGAAAGTGTATATTTTTTGTATGTCTACATTTATTTTAATGCTTAAATATTGATTACAGACGAATCAAATTTGATTTCAACTAAAATGAAACGCGTAACATTCATATTTGTTAGACTTTGTTAAAAACCTTCATCACGAGTCTGGTTCGTGAAAATACGGCAAGTGATTAATGTGAACACACTACAGTCTTATATCAGAATAAAATTGTATTAATAAGAGTCTGAGGATTAGAAATTTGAAGAAATTCGAAGAAATTCGATTCTCTGCCAGGATTTTCTGCATCACAATGGCGGAGAGTCTAGTCGAACGAGGACAAAGAATCGCGAATCATTTCGCCACGACATGGCACGCCGGTTATCGCACCTGACAATTTTCTATCAGCCGAGGCACGTGCTTCGTTGCACTTTCTCGCCGGCTCCGGGGGGCTCGATATAAAACACTTTACGATAAATATAGTGCGGCGAGTCCGACTTCGCGTGGCCGTTTAAAACGCTGTTACGTGCGCCGCGATGTATTTATAAATTACGAAAAAGCGCCGGCTAATTTTTCTTGCCTCGTTGACACGCGCGAGAATTATATAAACATCGATCGACCCCGTCGGATTAACCCGTCATGGACAGTGACGTTTTCTATTGTATATATTTTTATACGCCGGTACACACCATGAGACAATTCTTTTCATTCAATTTTCTGTTATCCCGTAGACGCACAAATCAGTCGGGATTTGTTTGTTACGGAGGATTCTCTTTACTTCCAAGACCAAAGATCAATGAAATAGCGGAACTCGTTTTATCTTTCGTTTTATTTCCCCTTGTCGGCGAAAGCAACCTCCGTGACATTAATCTCGAGCGACCCAGAAAACCGTTCGCAGAAAATATTCACCGGTTTTTAGCCCGAATTCCCAGCGAACACTCGAATTTTTCGGCGAACTTCAAACAAATGCGGATAGCAGCGAATGTTAGAGAATGTACATGGTAATACTTAAACAAATGACTCTTTTTCAAAATTGTACTATGCGAGTAAATGCTTAATTCGAAAATACAAGAACTAACAGATTTGATTGAACTTATATATTTTTCTAATTCATTCAATTTATATTTTATTTCAATCTAATTAATACTATTCTCCTTACAAACGAAATTTACGTTTGACCTTCATCTTCGAAGCTCAAGGTCACTTGGAGGTCGCGACGCGGTATATGTATATTTGAATGTATTTTTCGTACGAGCTACGCGATGCAACACGAACATATATGTATGTAGTTATTTAACCCCTTGCTGTATCATTTTGTTTACAGTTACAGTGATTAAAACGTCCATGTCCCCAAAAATGTCGTAGAACAGAGAAGAAAATTTATATTTTTTGTACGGCTACATTTATTTTAATTTTTAAATATTGATTAGAAACGAATCAGATTATATTTCATTTAAAAAGAGAGGCGCAAACGTATTTTTTAAATTTTCAATACAGGCCCATATAAAAAAATTGTAAAATGCAAATTTAGTATTTTCTCTACAATTCCGATCAATTGCAATTTTTAAAAAAATTTTCTCACATCCTGTAGCAAACTAATTGCTCTAGCTTCCCAAAGAAGTTCAAATCGTATAGTGCAATATTAAAGAAGTTATCGTCCTTTTAAGAGTGTCCGAATATTAGTGGGAGTAGTCACTGTATATTGATCCAGAATTGCTGGATCCTGATTCGGGAGCATCACGCGAATAAGTTTCCGGTCGAGAGTGGCAGTTCCCGAGGTAACGATCTCGTTCTGGTAGGTCAGGGGAGTATTTACCGGCGGTGAATTATGTTTAATTCACGACAGCTCCACGACACGAAACAAAGGACATTAGTAACGCGCAATTAAAATCAATCGCACAACGAAGGCATAAGAGGGACACGGAGAGAGAGAAAGAGAGACAGAGTGAGAGAACAGCACTCCGCCGGATCGATCGATCCGTTGAGAGCCGCGTTGAAATACACGTTTGCTCATCGGCCCATTCTGCTGTCCCCCTGCATTCAGCACCGGCATTTCGCTATCTTATGGGGAACACCGAACGGACGCATTTGGCGAAACCGCAATGCTCTCTCCCTCCACTCTCTCTCTCTCTCATACTCACTCTCTCTCTCTCTCTCATACTCTCTCTCTCTCTCTGTCTGCGAGCGCCAGTTCGACGTTACTTTGTGCGGTTCTGAATTAGATCGAAACGCGCGCCGCGAAGAGCAACACTGATCCTCTACCAATCAGATTCTCCCTTGCACGGACACCACCAACCCTTTGCGATTCTAGATCCTCCTAATCAATTCGATTCCGGCGCTTAAAGATCCATAGATCGCGCCGCACAGTGGTACGAATCGAGAAATTCAGTGACATTTGTGTATAACTTTTGAACCATAAGAAATATTGCCATGAAACTTGGACTTCATAATGTAGTAATGTTATCTGACAGGTTAAAGAAAATATAAATAACAACAATTACATATTAAAATAAACAATAACAAATACAAATTTTATTTAGCTGCATATCTTTTAAAGCTATTCAATAATTAATTTTACAGCTTCCGCATCTAATTTTTTATGTTTTTTCTTACAGTTTATTCGTGCAGTGGATTAGATGTTAACAGAAGTAATCGATCTGGAAAATTCTCTTGTATTTTTCAATCTAATTTTTTTTTAATCTTTGTGTTTGCTTCCTAAAACTTCTTCCGTTAATTGGCCAATCGGAAGTGAGGCATACTTTATAATTTCTGCATCATGAATCAATATTTTGTGTACAGATGCTGGCATATAGTACCAGCTGTAATTTGTGATAAAATTCTATTTTGTTACAATGCGCGATCCCCTGGGACAAGAAAGATACACCTTGTCAACTGTAAAGCATTTAGAGATTTTTCTTTATTTCATTCAACATTATGTTTAAAAGACATTATATACAATAATTATTAATGGCGGGCACGATTTCTTATCTCAAAAGAATGCTCTTCAAAACAAAACAAAAATCGAAACCAAATATCAACTGAGCTCCTCAGGACACCACGGAACAGAAGGAACAGAACAGTTTTTCCGCGTAAAAGATTCCAATTTTAAAATGTCCAACTTTAAGTGTTTGTATAATTCAAGTCTGAATTATATTTGATTTATTTTCTTCATTTTCGAAATCTATGGACATTTAAGAAGAGATACATGTTGATCAGATATTAATATGAGAAAGTTGATTTTTGGCGATATGTCACTGAATTTCTCGATTTGGACCACTGTGCGCCGTCATTCTCTTCTCGCCGTGTCGTATTGTTTTAAAGTATTCCGGTGGTTTCTCATTTTCAAAATATCGATTCTTTTTGCACATTTGACTCTGTCGTGCACCCATGACTAGAATATTGATTTTATGCATCTACGGAAAAAGTTGGTTGGCGCGATTTGAGAAAGTACAATGATTAAGGGAATTTAAGTTTTAAGCTTCTCGAGGTTATCAAAGAGGGAAAGAAATTTTTACGTGGACAATTTTAATTTGCACGAAGATCCGCAGTCTATCCTTTACTAAAATTATTGTACACATGTGTATTAATTGACTATCCTAACTATCTCTGCAAGAAACGCCTTCAATATATTTAAAATATTATTAACCTTCACTCTGCGTATATGGGTGCAAACGCACCCCAGAATAATAAAAACGTACATGAACAGTTGCCGAATGTAAAGCTGGGAATGCTATCTGCGACATATTTCACAAATAATTGAAATTATTTTTATTTATAGAGAATTTTTGTATGTTATATTAAATTTAAAAATTGCCATACTATTATCTAACCACGATTTTGTATTTTAAATAAAGTAAATAAAATTAATTCTATATATGCTTTGAAAAATGTAACTCGTGGTATTCGGAGAACTTTATGAAAAGATTACAAAATTTAATATAACGTAGAAAAATTCTCTATAAATAAAAATAATTAATATAAGAAATAATTTAATAATTTGCACGTGTTGCCACGATACCAGTCAAAAATTCGAGGCATAAATCCGGAAGACTTACGACGTCATCGCGCATCCTTGCTATTCGATTCATTTTGTCCGCGCAATGTGCAGAAGAAAGTGGGCGAAGAAAATTTCGCAACGATTTCGTTGCTTCCGTTACAGAAAAATGTTCTCTGGAAAACCCCTTAACCTGGGAAACCGCCTCCACCGCAGCGCGGGGGGAGGAGAGTAGGAAGGAGGGGTGGGGGACAAATCGTTGCATAATGGTCAAAAGAAATCGCGAAGGGATATAGGTTTGTAGATGAAAGGAGAAGTACAACCGGGGCTTTCGAGAACTTGGAATTCGCGGAGAGCGGTTACTATAGCAACCCGGAAGCTGGTGAAATATTGTCCGTAGACCGAAGAGAGCAAGACTCTCTTGCTCTGTTGCAAGAGAGACAGAGAGGGTGGAAAAGTTTCGTGGGAAGGGGACGAAAGCAAAGGTGGAGATGAGAAGAAAAAGGAAGGAAGAAGCAAAACAGAGAAGCGGGGTGGAATGAAGTGAAGGAGGCCGTGAGAGCTGTAGGTTGCCGGCTTCGTTGGGGGTTGAGTGGGTGGCCAGGGGGTTGACGAAGCCTCCAAGGAGAGGGATGAATGGGACGAAAGTGAAAGAGAGAGCAACGCGAAAATAGAAAGAGAACGGAAAGAAAGAAGAACAGGAGAGAAAAAACGAGGTGGCGCCTGAGCCCTGGCTACGGAGTTTCATAGAAGAAGAAAGAAGTTAGGCGAAGTATTTATGCAGCCGCGGAGCACGGCTCGTCCAGACACGCGGTCTAATGCGAAATTCCGGAAATCGTTGCTCTGTTAGCCGCCCGCACTCTCGAGGCAAGAAATGGTTGTCTTATCAATAGACTCTGCGGATTTTATGCATTATTTATAACAAGACTGGCTGTAATTTAAAATATTGGAGAGATTAAGTCTATACTTGAATTTATGAAATTGTGAACAGATGATTTTGTTATTTAGGTTGGAAAAGATCGGTATATTTTGTTTTTATATCAGTAAATAAAATGTTGATACGTCATAAACAGACTGCGGATTTTATGCATAGCTAGAGGTGTATAATTTAAAATATTGGAGACATTATTGAATTCATACTTGAATTTATGAAATTGGGAACAGATCATCAATATATTTTGATTTTATACCAGTAAATAAAATGTTGATACGTCATAAAGAGACTGTGGATTTTATGCATAGCTAGGTGTAATTTAAAATATTGGAGACATTATTAAACTCATACTTGAATTTATGAAATTGTGAACAGATCATCAGTATATTTTGTTTTTATACCAGTAAATAAAATGTTGATACGTCATAAACAGACTGCGGATTTTATGCATAGCTTAATTTAAAATATTGGAGACATTATTGAATTCATACCTGAATTTATGAAATTGTGAACAGATCATCAGTATATTTTGATTTTATACCAATAAATAAAATGTTGATAAATAAACAGAGTGCGGATTTTATGGATTTATAACAAAAAGATGGCTAGGTGTAATTATCAAAATATTGGAGACATTAAGTTCATATTTGAATTTATTTAGGTTGGAAAAGATCACAGTATATTTTGCTCTTATACCAGTGAATAAAATGTTTATGACAAAATTGTGCATGTGCAGTTTGAAACAGAACGATCAATTTAGGAATATCAATACATTATTTTCAACTCTTCGAATGACTACAAAAAGAAAGGCTCTTCTATTTGACAATCTATTTGAAAATCTTTATTTTGCATGAAGAATCGTAAGAGAAATAATCTCTACACAGGCGTCGTGCTCAAAGGGTTGAAATCCTGAGTCCAGTAATGTTCCTGACAAACGACCTAATTAGCAATGGTTCCAAAGAATTGTCAAGATAATCAGCACGAAGAACGACAAATATTCAGAGGGGTTCAGCGCGCAATTTTCTTCGGTAAAAATCGATGTTTCAGGTCGATTTGGCAGACGGGGGGTCGCACTTAATCTTGCTCGTAGGGAACGAGCTGCCACGCCGAGACATAGCAATCAGCGAAATCGGTGGTGGCGCATGCGACAACGTGATATCACGGGGTGCAACACCGACAAGCATTACAGTGCATGGTTGCAGCAACGACGACGAACGTCGCCAACGTCGGCGACGTCGACGGAATCGGGTTTGATACCTTGCGTAAACATTTACTTACGCTTCCGTTTAATGAAAATTTAATATCCACCGGGTGTAGTCGGTTTGTAGCCCGGCGTGTGCAGCCTGCCTGATATAGACCAATAATATTTCGTGAATTCATTTCTTGGCCCCTGTGGAATGCTCGCGTTCCAGCGCGGACAATAGTTAAACCGTTTCCCCTCCGCGGCGTGTTCAGCCGAGAGGTATTTAAGTGTAAAGCCCGGGTCACAGGGAAAATAGTGAAATTACTTGCGGAGGCAACGTTACACGAGGCATCCCCCGAAAACCGGAAATTAAGCCCTACAACGGCCAAGTTATTTTATGCCCGCGCGCTCGTTCCGTATGTTTATCACGCGGGCCCCGCCGATGCGACAGCTAAATCTTCAACTTAATGAAAACCGCCGACCTTTTATCCCCGCGCAAATCGGTTTCACTCTGCACAACCTGGCGTCCTTAGAACGTGAACCAACAGAAAAAGATGCGATAATTAATCTTGAAAATTCCATTAAATGTGATTTTTTTCATTTTACATTTTCATGTACAGTAGTTGATTAGATTCCAACAGATTTAATAATGCGAACAATATTGTGAATAATGGTATAGCAATTTTTAGTGGTGACTCTGAATTAAGTTAAGGGTTAAAATGAAATTATTCTTTTAGAAACCTTAATTATTTGAAACATCGAAATCATTTGGAACAGTGGCAGGATTTAATTAATCACGTTATTAATGCTACTGTAATAAATAGGCAGCGGATTTTATGAACTTATGACTAGACAGCGGATCTTTATGCAAAATAATTTTCGACCTGAATTGAAACAAATTGGAGTGAATTAGAAATTTATTTTTGTCTCTTAACACTAAACCTACCGAGCCTTAAAAGTAACTGGTACACGTTCCCTTATAAAAATTGATTGATTGATTTTATTTAGACTTTGTGCGGCTCCTATTATAATACGTGCTCTACTAAAGATATTTATACATTTAAAAATCATTTTTATTATTTCAATAATCGTAAAATAATAAATCTGAAACCGGTCATTTTGACTGGTGATGATAGGTTTAGTGTTAATATGGTTAATAGGTTGAAAATAATATAACAGTATTTTCAAATTCTTCCAATGTTTTTACTATTTTAAGTTACATTTATTCATTATTATATTATAAATGCATAAAATCCGCTGTCTACTTATGACAACAGCGTGTTTAAAAATGCTAATGGATTTTTATCAGCTTGTTAAAATTATTCAGCAAATTATTATCCATAAAAATCCGCAGTCTAATAACGAATCTACACATAGATATTCGTAAGAATATTACGCGACAGGCTCGCAAAGAATGACAATTGTCCATACATTTTTCAGTCTACCTAACACAATCGCGAAAGTTTTTCATTCACTCGACCAATTTAAAACTCCCAGGAGTCTGTGGAAAATTCAATAAAATTCAGCGAACTAAAACGAAGTTCTACTTCAGTCTAATTGTTTCTCGCAATAAAATGAACAATAAATGGAATGAGCATATTACTCTGTAGAATATTCTCGAGGGAACCACGTTGATTTTTGACAGGTGGTATTTTTTAATAAATACGTTACGACGTTTCGATCTTACCTTAGATCATTTTCACGAAAACGGAAAAAATTATTGTGATAATTTGCAAATAGTATTTTTGAATTACAATTGATCGAACCAGTGCGCTGAAAGCATAACAATATCGTTGGTATTTTTTAATATTTGACTCGATATCTTGCGAAGTTAAAACGCAACCATTTCGCCGACGCACGACAAAAATGCACGACAGAAATTCTCTGTCTCTCTCCGGTGAGCAAAGCGTAGCCAGCATTCCGGTCACGTCCGCGGACAAATCTTTTTCCTCCTATTTGTAACGATCTTGATTTTAAGAGACGCGCGTTCGCCGTCGGCTGAATGGTTGGTTCACTTGCGCGAAATGTGTATTTTCAGTTTCTGCCACCGTTGGAAACGCGGGTGTCTCACCGGAGATTTAGTTGAATTGCTTCGTAAGGTCGGTTCGAGGGATCTTTATAGAATGAATGTAGGAACCGAGGTAGACAGACGTTTGCTTAATCATCTATCTCTCCCTTGGACGCAACAAACCCAGTAGCCAGTCCTGATGGATATTGCCCTCGATAAAGCGCTGTGATTCGATCGACAGCCTAGCCGGTCTGCGAGTGTGTAAACGAGTTGCTTTTCAGTCCACAATCGATACAACTCAATCTACACTCTTCAAACTTTAATTCGAGCCCCGGTAAATAGCGCCCGTTTCCTCCAGAAAATTTACTCGAAATCTTCCCGGCACCGGTTCACCGCGATTTTCGAAATGGGAACGCAAGTTTCGGACACTTTTAATCACCGCAGATTAACCTTTTGCGGTCAAAACTATTCTAACTTGAAAATTTAACATTTCTCCCGATCTAGAATAATTCCATTCTATATAATTTTCTTCATTTCGTGCATATGAAATTGATGTGACACCTCGTACAATACTTGAATGTTTAGTAATTGCGGTGCAATTTGAAACTGTAAAAATATTAGAAGAATTTAAAAATACTGTTATATTATTTTCAACCTGTTAAATATGTTACGATTGAAAATAATTTCTACTTCACTCCAGCTTGTTGAAATTCAGGTGGAAAATTTTTATTTTGCATAAAGATCCGCTGTCTATTGATTAGATACCAACATATAATGTTATTTTCAACCTGTTAAACATATTACGATTGAAAATAAATTTCTATTTCACTCCAGCTTGTTGAAATTCAGGTGAAAAATTTTTATTTTGCATAAAGGTCCGCTGTCTATTGATTAGATACCAACATTTAATGTTATTTTCAACTTGTTAAACATATTACGAGCGAAAATAAGTTTCTATTTCATTTCAGCTTGGTGAAATTCAGGTGGAAAATTTTTATTTTGTTTTTGTTATTTTGTTATTATTTAATATTTTAAACAATATTAGTGGTGACTCTGAGTCGACCCTCGACTGCTGAGGGTTAAAACTAAATTATGGATACAATACCACTGCTAAGAGTTAATCTACACTCTTCCAGCTTCAATTTGAGACATTGGAAGTTGAAATTTGATCGCGAGAAAGTAGAAAAAAAATTTATTTTCAGGGATAATTTTCGCTCGGGATGGTTTAATTAAAGATATTCTTGATAAATATTTATGTAGGGCTAATAATTATAAGGGGTGGGCAGGAATTGAAGCAGAGTCGCCAGATTAGACTTTTGTCCCCACTCTACCTTGCCCCTCTACGACGCTATTCTAGTCACGGTACTGGCAGAGAGACCTTTCCTTAGTACCTTTCCCTCTCAATTTGTAAATTCGTAAATTCCCCTAGCAACTCTAAATTGACGTAGCAATTGATACTACAGTAATTTCTCTAAATTTAATTTATGCATTTAGTCTTGTTGATCGATTCATAATAAAATTTTCTATATAAATATAATAAAGTAAATTTGTTCATCGCAGGATTCCTTTCTTCGAGTTTAATTTATGCATTTCCGTTTGTCGTTGATTTATCGTGGAATTTTTGATTGAAATTATTCAGATGGAGGGACATATTTATTGAAATACAACGAAATTGATTGCACAGTGTTTTCTATAAACATAATTAGATGAATTTGTTGACTGTAGATTTTATTTCCGAACATTTTCGTCGCCGCGTGTAGAATTGTTTCGACGGAGTAGATTCGTTTATACTTGCGCATCCGGTTTGCTCGCGAGTTCTGCTTCAGTAAATAGTGTTTCAACTGATTGTCGTCCGTGAGGAGAGGACGCTATAATCAGTCTTGGATTCCTAGGTCGGTAAGGCAGAGTCTACTTGGCCCATGAAAGTCCGTAAGGTGTTCAGTCTATTCTTGTACCTTCTCTTTTTAAGGTTGGCGAGCATGCGTTCTCCAATCTAGCAAATGCATGGGAAACTGTTCCACCATGCAGCTACCTGGTTTAATTTTTTAATTAATATCATCACTTAGTATCACTTCGTTCATTTCGTTGGACAGACATTTTCGTAACAGCATTTATTTGAATACGTTCGCAACACAGTATTTATTTCAATATGCTCGCAACAGTTATTTTAATATGCTCGTATTTATTTGGATATCGTATTTATTTCAACATGCTCGTAACATTATTTATTTCAATACGTTCGTGATATTTCTTTTAATATGTTCGCAACAGTATTTATTTGGACATGTTCGTAACAGTATTTATTTTAATATATTTATGATACATTTACGATATTTATTTTAACTCGAGTAAACAGACATACGAAATTCGAGGATACAATATATGGCCGAGCAGATTAGTTTCAAACACACAGATAACAAACTTTATCACGGTTTAGATATGACCCAGATCCACCTTATATCTAGCTGTCGGATACGCTCTGCAGCGCGACAATTAATTATCAATTGACATTCTCGAATCAATAGCCATGGCTACGCGTGCTAATTAATTAATGTTTTCAAATAATGCGCACGCGAATGCGTAATCCGATCGATCCACTAATCAACAATTTCCTTCACGTGGCTGCCTGGGAAGCATCGACGGCGCTGACAGATTAATTATCATGTCTTACGACTGTCTAATTAAGTCTCCACTGCTGTACGAAAAATAATTATTGTCAACAAAATTGAACAAAATGTACGGGATTTTTTAAAGACAAATACTACTTCTTTATTAAGTTAAATTATTTTCAAACTCTTCTAAAATTAATTCCTCCTAAGTAAATTGT
>CM052245.1:17485895-17513750 GCA_028455795.1 Lasioglossum marginatum | reverse complement strand
CAGCTTGCAAAATAAAAATTGTTTGCGTCAGCTACAACAAAGAAGGGTCAAGTAATAATTTCTTCAATAATGTTCATAAGCTACAAATAATACATTGATGTTCTTGAATTTTTCCAATTTGTCCATTGTTTTAAATCATAACTACCCATTTTTATCATAAATGGATGAAATCCGCAGTCTATTTATGAGGAATAAGACTATTCACTAGATATAAATATTTTCAATACTAGAAATAATTTTTTCACCGTCCGACGAGCAGTGAGGTTAACAATAAAATTATTCGCGCAACAGAAGGCGGAAGAGCCGCGAGCCTAATGCTCCCCAAGACCAGTCCGGGCTGCCATAAACGGTGGCCGTTCGATAACGAGGCATCGCTCGAGTAGCTCGCGCTATCAACGAAGAAATGGTGCATAAATGTCCGGCGATAGTAGAGAGATTTCCACCAATAATTTTCCTCGGGCAATTAGCATGTTTACGAGCGCGCGAACAGGCATCTGGTCGTCTATGGTTGCCTTTACGGGCCGGGATTGGGGCCGCGGCGCGCTGCGTGCAGACACGCGGTTATGGTTGCGATGACGCGTGGCCGTGGCACGCGCGTATCACCTGGACAACACGATCGCACTAAACAGTACACACACGCGTGATCAATCACGGCGATCCAGAAAGAACCGTGTCTCCAGTTATTTCGATGCTAATAAATACCTAATTATCTAATCAACGCCATTGTGCTCGCCACGAGGCTCGTATTTCTGTTTCGTGATCACGGACCTCGCTTATGGACAATTGTTGCACTTTCGTGCGAACAATTTACTCGAGCGTACAGGTACCAACGCGTGCGACTGCTAATGCCATGTTCCGAGAACGGTTTCCGTGACGAAGTCGTTTGTAAATCAGCCCGTTGCGATTTGATTGGGGCTTGTGGCGATCAAAGAGTCGCTGCCACCCGTAGATCTCAATTTCGAGGCTTGCGCAAACCTAACAGGGACATGCGGGAACGATGAAGTTACTGAAAAACGTGGCTCTTTGTTTCAGACAAATCACGGAAAGAACTTTTTAAGGACCTGTCGCGGCGAAACGAGTTGCTGGAACACTGGATTATTCTGGAACTTGCAACGGCAAGGGTCTTTATTTGGAGATTGTAATTGCGAAAACGATTCTCGGACTCGCAGCGATTGAGTGGGAGAGCTTGCGGCGCGGAATGGACAAGGGGATCGAAGAAATCGATTAGAGCTTCAACTATTTCATTTAAAGCTTTAATAGAGAGGCACGCAATAATGGAGCCGATGGTATTCCAATCGACTTGTCCGATGAGAAAAACGGATATACGTCGAGACAATTCCGCGCGCGCTGTCTAAGAAAATCGTCAACCCGTGAAACAAGGCACGTTAATTGTTTCTATAATTATTCATAACCGTTCGAATCTGAAAAAACGAAATCCAATCGGCTATAAATTATACACCGAGCGCACAAACCGTCCGCTCGTCCTCTCCTCGCCCCCGCGTACGACCGTTCTTGCCCGTGACAGTTAATTTCCAGTTTTATTGCCGTATCGATCCGTAATTAAATTGCAGCGAACAACGGGCGACACTTTTATGCGACGTGCTCTCTTCCTCTTCCTTCCGACGGTGCAACGGCGGCGTTCGTAAAATTCCGCGAGCGATTTTATTGCCGTACATTCGTTAATCCCTTGTTTAATAACGTGGCGGCGGGTTCATTCGCGATTTCCGCCGCCATCGGCAAATCAAATTTTGGTTTACGTATTAATAACACGCGGTATTGCAATTCAATGAAGATGGCCCGGTCGATGACAGGTTTTTTAATGGCCGACGGTCCGTGGGGAATTGTTTAACGTTGCTCTCCTCGGGTGACAGCCTTTTTACAGAACCGTGCCGATATAATTAAAAATAATACTGATTTGTCTCACTTGTCTCGATGATTCGTCGAGCTGTTTGATCACGGACAAAAGCCAGCAATACCATTCTGTAACGAACCCCCCGTAGCGTCTCGCGCCGATGCGCAACAAGGAAAACTGGCCTTCCACGCTCCATACGGGGTCGGGCCAATTTGAATATAAAAGGGTTAAGTGTTCTGGCGAACGTGCGGGGAATAACGAGTTCGCGGAATAATATTTTCGCGGAAGCAGATTGCACGTCGAATCCCCGACAATCGACCTAAACAATCGCATGCAATTGGCATCGTTCACGTAGCTCTACTCTTTGACAGTTTACCAGAAAGATTTACCACAATATATTGCACAGTTCCGTTTTAATCTATTTTGAAGTTGAATTTTTTTGGGGTTGAATTTTTTTGGGGTTGAATCTTTTTAAAGTTGAATTTTTTTGGGGTTGAATCTTTTGAAAGTTGAATTTTTTTGGGGTTGAATCTTTTTAAAGTTGAATTTTTTTGGGGTTGAATCTTTTTGGGGTTGAATCTTTTTGAAGTTGAAATTTTTTGGGGTTGAATCTTTTTCGAGTTGAATCTCTTTTTCGAGTTGAATCTCTTTTTCGAGTTGAATCTCTTTTTCGAGTTGAATCTTTTTCAAGTTGAATCTTTTTCGAGTTGAATCTTTTTTGAGTTGAATTTCTTTTGTAGTTGAATCTTTTTTGAGTTGAATTTCTTTTGTAGTTGAATCTTTTTCGAGTTGAATTTCTTTTGTAGTTGAATCTTTTTCGAGTTGAATTTCTTTTGTACTTGAATTTTTTTTTGTAGTTGGATTTCTTTTGTACTTGAATTTTTTTTGAAGTTGAATTTCTTTTGTAGTTGAATTTTTTTGTACCCGAATTGTTATGTACTTGAATTTTTTTGTAGTTGAATTTTCTTTTTGTAGTCGAATTTTTTTTGTACTTGAATTTTTTAAGATCAACTTTAATGAAGCATGATCCACTTATGCTGCAGATATAGTGTGCTTAATTCACAAACTGTTGCTTTCACCGAGGCTTTATAAATAGACTATATTTTATGCATTTACATATCATAAACAAGTAGATCAAATTCAAACCAGAGATTCACCAAGAATTTAAAAATACTGTTGTATCATTTCGGATTGTTAAACTGATTAAAAAAAAACCGTGTACGAAGCTTCCATGTGCTGAAATGAATGCAGACAATTTTTATTTTGCATAAAAGTCCGCAATCTACTCATAAATGAATTATGTCGTTACTTACAGATGTCTTGTCTGACGCAGACCAGACAAGAGCCTCGAACGGATTCTTCAGCAATTCGATGGGAGAACAACAACAGCGTACAGCGTGCATAATCGATCCTTTTTCGTCGCGGTTCAACAAGGATTCTTTGCAAAGAGGAAGAATGCTTGAGCCGCTGAAAAGCGGAAGGAATTTTCAGAGAACTTCAGACAGAGACGAGGTGACTCTATTTACAAAAGCGAAACTCTGTTTTATCCGGTGGTGATAAGATATCGTCGACGATGATCCGATTTTGATACTCCCAGTCTGTTAGAGCTCGATAAAATGATCCTTCCGAGTCGTATCCAGCTCCCGATGACAATTTAATAAATCCTTTATGCGCGCGGTTACAGGCGGCCACGGCCAGCCACCGTACCGGCGCGGAGAAAGTTACGAGGCGTAATCGAATCAGAATTTTATGACTCATCGCTCGCTCAATTGTGTTATTCCGTGGCACGTTAAGTAATAAACACGAACGAATCGCTTGTTGCGCCGTTCCACCACGACGCACACTGGTCCGGGCGACCGACCTAGCAGTTTGTTTGGTAAAAAATATTTAACAATGTAACAAGCATTTAAAAATATACTTTTTGTGAATATGATTTTCATTGAATATGATTTTCATTGAATATGGTTTTCATTGAACATGATTCAATTCAGTGAATTTGATTTTTCACTTTTGTGAATCCTACCGAATCTATTTAATGTTTAGGAAGATTTTCTTCTTAAATGGAGAGCATTCTTCTACCTTCAAAATCAATATCTCAATTTAGAATTATAGTTCGTCATTTATTGAATAAATAATTCTTAATAGACTAATGAAAGTTGTCGAAGTTATTTCCCTTTGACATGGAGTATCTTGTTAGTTCCAAATAGTTGTACATTTTCTTCAAATTGGAATATTTTCAGTATAATTTTCCTCGAAGATGCTGCACGAATTATTTCTACCTACGTCCTTCTTCAGAAATTATTATTGTTTAAAGTGTCACAGATAATTCAATGGTTATTCATGTTTATATCTAAATGTCCGTCATCTGCAAAACCGATTAAATTAATAAGATTTATGAAAAATTGTACAAGCATTTAAAAATCAACATTTTATGAATCCCATTATCAAAACTGAAGATGATTTTCCAGGCGGTTCCAATAGCGATACAAAAAAATCTTTTAAACAAGAATTAATCAATTAGCGGTCTACAAATTTTTTCAAAAATATTTATTCTATAAAAAATATACACTTTTAGCTTTATATTATTGTAGCTGATGTCAAAACGAATGCAACCACCTACATTGTTATACTCTTAAACTTCCAAATAGTGCTAAAATCTTAATGAACTTGTAGATCGGCCGCCAGGAGACCACTGTGCGACGTTCGAAAGCAACAAGCGTCACCTCCCGGTAATCAAAAGTTCGGGTGAACCCCGTGAAAACCACCAACCCTGTCGATCCAGTCGACGACGACGGAAACGCTCTCGTCGTCTATTATTCAAACTGCGGAACGAGTTCGATCACGTGTCTTCGATTGCTCGACGTGACACTCCGCGCGAATATTCTCGATTGAATAGTCCGAGCGCGTCGTCGGAAATATTACCGCGAAATTTCGGCCAAATTGTTTTCCCCCGAATCTGTACTTTGCCACAGATTTTGCACCCCGTCGGTCCCTCAAATACCAGCAATTTTATTAAACAATGAATCTTTGAAAGACAATACTCTAAAAATTTCATTTCGCCGTATAAACGGTGTTTCATTTAACATTCCCGATTCATATTGCCTCTGAAAAATCATTGCCCTGTTTGCTCGCCGGTAATAACGATTTCATATTTCGCCAATTTTTTGATATTTTACTCCACGCTATCAACGAATTTTATTAAATATTCTGGACTCCTTCTTCCGGGTACTTTCATCCGCTTATATTTTTGGTAGTCGTGAAAAACTCGTATAAATTCGAACTGAAATTTCGCAATTTCACTGCACGGACATTCGATCAACATTCTTCGCAATCGTCAACCGCAACGGACCGCAGTGTACAGTACTTAGAAAACGATTTAATAACAGTTAATTAAGCGAGAGTACTTCTCTCCCCCTCTCCTTTTTAGTTTAATTTCATTTCATTTAAGCGAAGATCCGGAGGAAAGAGGATTTCAAGTTGCCCGAGACCTGACCTGACCTAACCCGGTTTTTGTTCGTTCCCGTGGAAAGTCGCGATACCGAATCGCGGAAGTGTTTCATTAAAGCAGATTTATTATTATTCGGGAACGCGACCTTATTCGCGGAGATGAATTCTATCTGCTCGAACAGTCGTCCACCTGAAATTTTTAACGCGGCCGGCGAGTTAGGTTCCAAGACTTATCGAGTTTATGCAAAGTTCTGACCCATTTCCCCAACAGAGTGGACCGGGAAGCACAAGTGAAAATGTCATTTTTCGCCTACGTTAAATGCCAATCGATGAAAACTTTCTACAGAATATTTTTACAATGATTTCCTTCGAAATAAGTGTTAGTCCATCGAAAGAAATTCAACGAACGATAAAGACGGAGAAGAGAAAGCGGAAACTTTCGTTTCGGACTAATCTATTTTTCCGCTCTTCTCGCGCAATTCAATTTGCATACTCTCAAGTCTTTTTCGAAGCTCACCAGTCCCCTTGACAGTGTCAATTCTCGTGTGTGTTCAAAAAGCGGCGGTATATACCTGCAACAGAGAAAATAAAACACAATTAACTCGAGTCCACAGATTTCTCACGGATAGCGGAAAAAAAGCCATAGATTTACGGACAGGCGGAGAGACCTGCTTGCGCGGACGCGTTAATGTCAGCGGGGAAGAACGCGTGCTTTATTGCGGAGGAGTGAGAGGAGAGAAAAAACGAGCAAAGATATCGATCTCCTACGCTGCTGTTCGAGGCGGCTCGTTGCAAAGTCCCGACTTAATTTCCAGAATATCAGCTCGCCGCTTGGTTTCAATATTAAGCAGTCTCTGCTGTTTTCCTTTCGTTTCCGCGGGCCAACGATCGATCGCGACAAGAGTTTAATAACACCTCCCTTACACTTGTATTTTTAGCGACGGGACGTGCCGTGAATTTCTCATTGGGAACCAGCCGATTCGAAGCTGGTGGAAATGTTCGGAGCACGCGATCTTTCGGCCGTGCAAGTCCGCGGAAGACGGGTGCAAGTCCCGGAAATTTTTACGTTTTCGGAATCCTCGGGAAACGGACTACGAGATACACTTACCCTCTTGATCGTGCAAGTCCCCGGATAGGAGCTACAAGTCTCGGAAATGGTTCTGATTTCATGAGGTTGGAGGAATAGAGTACAAGATGCACTTATACTTTCGTGTTTAGAATTTTTTGATGAAAGTCCTTAGCGAATGGCTGCAAGTCCCAGAAATTTTTGCGCTGTCTTATTGGTCAAGGGAAGGAGTACAACTCTGCTAATTTCCTTTTCGATATTGAGTCCCGAATGCGCGTAAGCGGCCAGGAAAACGTACGACCGAATCATAAAATTCGATAAAATCGGAAAGTTAGCCCGGACTTGGCGAGCGTTTCACGCTCGTGCATCGACCAGTTCCATTCGAGGAGTACCAGAGGGAAATGCGGCGATTTAATAAAGCGAGGAAACGCAGGTGCGCCAACGTAAATCTTTGGGAGACCTAATCACGAGCAACGATCCGAGGGTAATCTTTGATCCGGTCGAGTAAATTGATCGTATAACAAAAATGTATCTCGGAAGAAAACTCCGAACTGTTTCACACGGTATCGACGAGTTTAGAACAATTTCCACGTGTGGGATCATCTTCCACGAACGACCGGGCTTTTTCAATTTCGCCGGAGAGGCACACTTCAGCCCTGTATATACACAACGTTAATGTTTCGTGACGCTATAATGTTCCATTATACAGGATTAAGATAATAGTATGAACATCAAACTGTCTACTTATATCGATCGCCGGCTTCTTCCTCCGTTTCGCTCTTGCATTACACTCTGCCACGCGAAATTTGCTGAACGTCTCGCGAAAACTGAATTGAATTCTACGCGAACAAATTGTTTCCTGTTTGTTTAGCGAGCCTTGTATTCGTATCGATGGATTTTATGCATTTATGATAAATACTAGCTAGTGTAATTTAAATGAGCAAAAATATTCAAAGAATTCGAGAATGCCATTATTTTCGACTTCCGAACTGACATATGACTTATGTTCTTTGCAATTAATTAGACTGCGGATTTTATGCATTCATGGCAAAAATGAATTTGTGTAATTTCAAACATTAAGATTACAAGAATTTTAGAGTGTCGATACATTTCTTACAATTTAATAAATCTATTAAAGAGAGGAATAAATTTCTAGTTGGCTCCTATCTCTGTTAATTAATGCTGATAATTTTTATTTTGCATAAAGATCCGCGGTCTAGTTATCATTAGATTGCGGATTTTTATGCAAATTAAAAATTGTCTCCATTGACCTGCAGTTGCAGGAGCTACGACAGAGTCGCCAGATTCTACGACGCTATTCCCCCACGTGGGTGCGTTAAAATGTCACGTGATTGAACCGTTCTCCTGCAGAGAGGGGGTAACTTTTGCTACTGACTCCGAGCTACAAAAATAAAAATATCCATTTCTTTTCCTATTCATTTCAACCAATTGAAAATAAGGCAATAGTATTTCAACCCTTAGCACTCCAATGGCGACTCTGA
This sequence comes from Lasioglossum marginatum, assembly GCA_028455795.1. Lineage (NCBI taxonomy): Eukaryota > Metazoa > Arthropoda > Insecta > Hymenoptera > Halictidae > Lasioglossum > Lasioglossum marginatum. The sequence continues at coordinate 17,505,883 of CM052245.1, read as the reverse complement.
GGCGTCACTAAAAATTGCTGTAGCATTATTCAAAATATCGTTTAGATTATTAAATATATCGGTATCTAATCAATTACTAAACATTTAGGTATTGTATGAGGTATTTATACCAATATTTCGTATACATAAAATTTCAAAAATCATGCGGAATGGAAATATTCTAAATCGAAAGAAATGTTTAATTTTCGAGATAAAATAGCTTGGAGTGCAAAGGGTTAAAATTCCTTAAACGCTTCTACCGTTCTGCATTTGATCTTCACATTTTCTATATAAACGCATAAATCCGTAATCTACCTAGTAAATAGTGGATTCTGGTTAATTGGGACACTTTAGAGCCGAAGATAATTTGTCCCAATTAAACGGCTGGCTGTCCCAATATTGTATTCTACAGTTTTTGGGTTCCGCTCATCAGTATCTGTCCCAATTAACGGGAATCCACCGTATAGAGTTACTATGCATAAATTACTAGCTCACTGCTGACGCAGTTTGCCTACAAAATCCACACCGATACGGTGTTTTATTCTTGATGCACATTTAATCCGCTCGAATATCAATTTCGGGAATTTCACCGACCCATTGCGCCGCTCGCAAATTGCCAGATTACCGGTTGAAAAAAAGAATGGGAAAGAAAGAAATTGTCGAATCATTTGTTCGCGCAGATTGGCATCAATTCGCGGTCAACGGCAGCTTTATTTTGCTCAAAGTTGAACCGGACCCGGCGGTGTGTGTGCGCGCAAGCTCTGAAAATAAACGACTCATTTATCGGGACAAAGGGACGTGGCCCGCGTGTGTTTTTCGTCGCTGCTTTTTCCAGGGCGGCGGGGAGGGGGGGATTAAACGGATTATCGATTTGACCCGACGGTCCTCTAACCTCGTTGCAAGGTGCGATAGGTCATTCATACATATATTCGAGGCTACGTAATAGAAATTGACCATCGATTCGACGTTTGCCTCGACGGCGTTACACTGACAATCACCGGCAACCAATCAATGCCGACGATAAACCGACCACTTCCGAATCGAGACAACCATAAGCTTCGGCCGTCGTATCTCGCGAAAATAAAAAATTTAACACCTCAGAGATGTTAAGAGGGTGGTAGCCAATTTTCAGGAATTTCTTTCAGAAGAACTATCAAATCTTTTCTATCAGAAATTTATACACGTATCTATGGGTATTCGAAGTACTCCAGTTATTTTTTTCAGGCGACAATAATAAAAAATACATGAGCTATATATTTTTTTATAGAGCTCTCGAAGACTGCTGATCGAGGACGAAAAACTGAGGAAGGAGAAAATCAAAATTTACCACCTGGGAGACGTTGAGATGGTGATAGGCAATTTCCAGGAATTTCTTTCAGGAGAACTATCGAATCTTTTCTATCAGAAATTTATACACATATTTATGGGTATTTGAAGTACTCCAGTTATTTTTTCCAAGCGACAATAATCAAAATTACGAGAGTTATATATTTTTTTATAGAGCTCTGGAAGACTGCTGATCGAGGACGAAAAACTGAGAAAGTATGTTAGTATGAATACAGTCTGAACCATAATAAATGGACAGAATTTTGCATTTAGATTGCTGATATTTTGTATATTTTTCCGCCTAGCATGAAGATAAGAAAAAATCGGTATTTAAAAAATGAAAAACCAGAATATCCCCTTAATTGCGCCGAGTGGTTGTATCAAGCACCGTCGCGCGCCGTCCGAATTAATTGGAATCATCAGCGCTGATAATAATCGAGAGCTCGCGGATAATGACGTGGTCGCTCGTTCTCCTATTAGCATTCGTGTATTTACTTGCGTAAATAATGTTCCTTATGCAACGCTTCTTTGCACGTTGTACATAGTCTATCTCGTTTATGGATTCATTTGTGCGCACAATATTTTTCTACGGGTCACGCGTGTGCTTTATTTCTGTATTTATTCATGTAGCATGTCTCTGCACATTATGCAATTCAATAATCATTATTGAGCTTATTATTTCGGATAATTTATTGTTTATAGAGTAGTAGTATTATTCTTCAATTTAATCTTCGTTTTGATTACAATCATAAAATATTGAATCTAACGCTGGTGTTAATTGATCTTTGATAGCACAATATTTGACACCGCGTTTCAAACGTTCAATTATTATTGTTACATCCCGAACAAGTCCAATGCTTTCAAAAGCTGGCAGACCTGACCCGAGGCAAAATAAACGAAACGAACAACAAATATTTATATGTTCCGACATGGTGTTATTTAATAAACGTGACAAACCAGTGCTAGTGTCGAACAACAACAACAAAAAAGCTGCCATCGCCGGTCAATATTGACAAGGTATTTGTTTGCAGAGAAAAAACAGTGGAAAACCGTTCAATCACAGTTTCATTTTTAATGAAAACTGTTCGGCAACAACAGGCAAGGATCGCTCGCGCGCCCGCGCGCGTCTAATAACTGGAGTGGCTCTGCAACCATGAGCGTCGAACAGATTTATCATGCATAGCGAAGCGGCGAAATCCATTTGACGGTTAAATATGCATTAATGTTTAAAAATCAAGGGTTCCCCCGCGTGTCGATAAATTATTTCGTACCACCGCGGAATAATAATGAAATATTACGCCAACGGGGCCGAGCTGTTCGAGAACAATGGCCGGGCGAGCGCGCGGCGAGATGTTTTCGTTCCACCATGCTGATGCACGTCCAATTTCGCTGATGCTGATGCACCCCGGCGAATTGTGATTTATTTTATATATCAAGCTTAGGAAACTCGCCCGCATCCCATTATTTTTTCGTTCTACAATCACCGCGGAACGCTGGCTCACGGTGAACTCCGGTTTTACTATTTATTTTTTATTGCAACTCCGAACTAATTGGCTGCGGGAACGCTGCACGCGTTTCGCGATGCAACCCGGGCTTGGCCACGTTTTATTTCGAACGGGATGACAAAATAATCAGTTGCAACGCGTTTTCTTTCAATCAAATGACTCCGGCGTTTTTATTTAACAATTTCTTCCTCGAGCTAAAAAATTGTTCAAGTCGAATCACTGAGCTGTGTGCGGGATTTCTTTCCAATTAAAATTACTGTTGATCTGAAACTACTTGTATGAATAATCCGAGTCGTTCGATGGAGAATTTGATCGATAAAACAGCAAATGGTACATAGCATCGTCAATCGTATAATTGTAAAATGAAAATTGTAAAAAATAACATGAGCTAAGTATGAGATTTCCTATTAATTATAAAAAAAATTATATTAACCCTTAGCACTCGAGTGGCGATTCTGAAAATGGTGGCGTCACTAAAAATTGCTGTACCATTATTTAAAATATTGTTTACATTATTAGATGGTATCTAATCAATTATTAAACATTTAAGTATTGTATGAGGTATTGTATCAATTTCGTATCCATCAAATTTAAAAAATCATTGAGCATGGAAATATTCTAATCTTCGAGTGCAAAGGGTTAATATTACATGTACGATATATAATTATTAAAAGAATTATATTGATATTACATGTACGATATATAAAATAATTATAAAAAAATTACATTAACATTACGTGTATAATAAATAAAATAAAATTGAGCTCTTTTAAGTTATAAAAGACTATTAAGTTTTAAGTCACAGTATTAAGACTTTTAAGTTATAAACTTAATAAACTTATAAAAAAACTGTCTAACATAGAAAATAATCATAAAAAAAATTATATAATGTGTAAAATAATTATAAAAAATAATAATTTGATTCGTTTGCTGGAAAAATTGATAAATAAAGCTACGAATGGTCCGAAGCATCGACAACGATATGATTGTAAGAAGAGAATTGGAACAAATTATTTCGCCCGCAAATAAACCAAGTAACTAAGATGATTTAAGCATTCGAGTAAAGCTTGTAAAGCGAGTGTACGCCGGTAGAGAGACGAGAAAAATGAGACGAAAGTCCAGCGCGAGGTTACGTCAAAAGATTAACAAACGAGCAAAAATGTGGTTTCTTTGTTGGCCCGGCTAGAGGATGCCATTGGATTTCGAAAACATCACACCGCCGTGCGTCGGTTCTCTCTCCGCATGCTGCGTGTTCCGGGCCGCGTACACATCGATCAAAAAACTTTTTTCGTTGCGCGCGGGATCTCCATTTAATACAGGTCCTTTAACGATCGTTCTGCGCAGCGCGGGAGGATCGAATAAAAATTCGAAATAACACGGGCCGCTGAGATTACGTCTCGTTAGTACAATCAGTGGACATGAAATAACGCCGGTGGCTGCTCAGTAATAAAACGATGAATACGAGGAGATTAACGGCAGGGAAAGAGAGAGCAGCAAGAGCGAGGGAAGAGAGGACACAGAGAGCGAAAAGAGAAGATGGTGAAGAAGAAGGGAGACTCGGCAACGTCAATAATAAACTAGACTGCAGATTTCATGCATTTACGACAAAAATTTTGCGGGGTCACAAAAATATTGGACAACTTTGAAAGGGGTAGTTCTGTGTGGTGAGAATGAGAAAGAAACGTAGTGAGTGAGAAGCAAAATGTATGAAGTGAGTTTGATTGAACGAAATAAAGAAATGAATGTGCATAATTAATTGCAGTGCATGAATATTGTTTACATGATTAAATATGTTGGTATCTAATCAATAGACTGCGGATCTTTATGCAAAATAAAAAATGTTTGCACTGATTGCAAGACACAGGAGTCATAATAAAAATTTCATTCTTACTTTGATGATTTTGTTAAGGTGAAACTAATACACCGGTGGTTGATACCTCCACTGTTTTAAATTGTACGTACCCATTTTTGTCATAAATGCGTAAAATCCGCAGTCTACTGATCAATTACTAAACACTTAAGAATTGTATGAGGTATTATATCGATTTCACATTCGTACAAAGAAAACAATTAATGTAGAATGGAATTATTTTAGGTCGAAAGAAATGTTTAATTTTCAAGTTAAAATTAAAGGGTTAAAGAAATGAATGTGCATAAGAGAGCGTTCGGCTTGGAAAATTTGTCAGTCGTTGATGGAACATCGTTTGTGTTACATGTAATATGTTTCGTTAAATACATGGTTCGTTTATAAATTATTGATGATTCCATCCACTGCTTGAACAGATTCCTCAGGTCATTTGAAGTACTGACAGAAATTGTATTGACAAAAATTGGAACGACAAAAATTGTACAATTTAACATGGTGAAGAACTTAAGAAAAGTTAATAAAACACCAATGCATTATTTCCACTAAAATTATTAAAGGAAACTTTTTACTTGGCTCCTTCATGGCCGAGCCCCGGAGTAGAAAAGAGAGCAGAACGAACGAGGGAAGAGAGAGAGGGATGATCCAAGAGCAAAAGAATAAAAAAGAAGATGAAGAAGTAGAGAAACAGAGGGATGGGGGAGTCGGGATTAGCAACGTCAATAATAACAGTGTGTAACGAGGCCAAGAAGAGGGAAAGACGAGAATCACGGGACGAGCCTAATCGAACACGACTTTTGCCAGGCACTGTACCCGAGTGGTAGCTATCATACACACGATTCCATCATATACAATTCGCGTCTGAGCCTCGGCCACGACCAACGGTGCATTATAAATAACTTTCAGTATCGTGATGTGTATCCCACTTGAAAAGCTGCACACAACCGACCCGTGTACACTCTCCCGACGAATTATGAATTCCCTATTTAGGGGTCGTTAATAACCTCATTAAAAAAGAAAAAGAGAGAGGGAAGAAAAAGAAAGGAGATGGTAGAAGACGTAGAAGAGAGAGAGAGAACAGAATGGAAAGGAAACGACATTTTCTGTACGATAATTTCCGAGAGGGATTTAAATGGACGTACAGCCACTGACAAAATAGACGACGATTCATCCACTTGCGATGGAATAAATTTCATAGGATTGTTGAATTATGAATTTCCTGTTCGGAGCTTATTAGCGAGCTGCTTTGGGAAGAGAAAGTCTATTTGTATCGTGTACGATTTAACTGGTGGTACAGGCCGAGCAAAAAACAACGGTACAACGTGTAACGTTCGAGGTGTCGGAATATTTTATATGATATTGAATTTCGGGGAAACGTTCGTGATCGTTTTGCTCGATCATGCGAAGATACAAGCTGTTTCAAACTACCACCACACAATTTCATAAAATTCATTCAATACCTAGCTGAAGTATTTCTTTAATTAATACGACGTTCAATTCGAAAGGATTATTTTTGAGTGCTGCTGTACACTTGTCTGAAGCTACAGGCTGTTTCAAAAGACACAATTTTATAAAATTCTATCCGTAAACACAGTAGAAGTACTTCATTTATGTAGAATTAAATTTGAAAATTATGTTTGCATGCTGCGTACACTTATCTGAATCTACAGGCTGTTTCAAAAGACATTACAAAGGCTAACTCTTTTCACACATACTCGATATAGTAATATTTAATTATTTCACATTGAGTTCAATCTAAACGAGCTATTTCGATACGTCGAGTACGTTTGTATAAATACCGGGTGATCCAAAACACACTGCACAATTGTACAATTAATTATTTTACACCGAGTTCAGTATAATTTTTATCTAAATAAAAATTTCGAATAAAGTGGATTTAAAACCCACTTTACTCGAAATTTATATTTGAATAAAATTTTTGCCCAACTCTGCTGTGTACACTTGAACGAGTACTGGATGATTCAAAAAGCACTACACAACGAAATGGTAATTTTTCTGAAGCATTCCAAGTATTTAATTAAATGGAGAATTGAATTAGAACGAACTATTTCTCTCGAGCATACCGTGAAAAGCAATACTGTAATTGAAGTAAGACACCGTCTACTACAAGCGTTTCAAACGAGTCTACAGCGTGTTACAAAATAACTGATAGATTCCGAGGAGAGATACAAACGTGTCTGACGCGAGTATTTGTTTTCCAAAGCGTTCCTCCTTCGTTTCTATTCAATTATCGCGGATAAACTGTTACTAGCTTCACGGTGAGATACACATTATCAGGAAGCCTCCATCAGCCCCCCATCAGAAAAGAAACACATTCGATGCTGTGAACGACGCGACGGTTGGAACAGTACAGGCTGATCCAAAACAAATGATAGGATCGGGGAGAGATATTGAACCACTTAGCGCCAATCTGGATCGAATCAGTCAGTTCGGCGAGGATTAAAATGATCAAAAAGATAAGGGAAAACGCTCTCGATACACTATGTAGATTCCAGACTACTGCACCGGGCGCTTCAAAACACCGGGACGAATCCAAAAAGTAACAATAGCAAACGACCTCAGTCAGGTCCGTCAGTCACGATTTTTAATAATAGCAATAATAAAAAAACAGGAGAAATATATTTGTCACATTTTATAGACGCTAAACTAGTATACATGGCGCACCAAAATTTCGGGACGCATATAAAACGTAACAGAATTGTTAGAAAGAGCAAACGACCTCACAAGTCACGAATATTAATAGCAATAATAAAATAACAGGGGAAATATATTTGTCACATTTTAGAGACGCTAAATCAGTATACAGGGGGCACCAAAATTTCGGGACGAATATAAAGAGTAACAAAATTGTTCGAAAGAGCAAACGACCTCACGAGTCACGAATTTTAATAATAGCAATAATAAAAACAAGGAAAATATAGTTTTCACTCTGAATTAGTATACAGGGCGCACCAAAATTTCGGGACGAATATAAAGAGTAACAAAATTGTTCGAAAGAGCATTAATAAAATTAATAAATTGATAGCAATAATAAAAACCAAGGGAAACATATTTGTCACATTGTGTTCCCTCTAAATTAGTATAGAGGGTGCTCTAAAATTTCGAGGCGAGTCCAAAACGATATAAAATTGTTAGAAAGGGCAAACATGAAGTATTTTACATACATATAAACTGTGAACTGCTATACAGGGCGCGTCAAACCAGCGGGACGAGTCCGAAACGTAACCATTTAAAAAACCAAATAATATCACCAATATTCATAATATAAATTTGCAAAACACGAAAAGAAACGCACAATATTCTACTCACATTGTGTAAACTCATATACAGGTCGCACCAAAACAAGCGATCAAATCCAGTAAAACAGTTAAAGCAGTAAACTATCTTACTGGAAGCCGTTCGATGGCTACCAATCGTACAGCGACGATGCTCGGTGATCACCAACTCGATCAGAATCTCCGTTATCACTGGCGAGCACCGATAAGAACCCTGTCCGAGGCCGTTGCGTCCGATTCATTTAATATCTTCTTTCTACAAGCTTGTTTATGCGTTTGGCAGAGTGTATGAAGTGTACGAAGTGTATGAAGTGAGTCCATGAGTCACGAATAAACGTGCACAACACACACAAATTACATATGTATATAGACACATCACACATTCACATATTCGCACTCACGAGCGCGGCAGTATACACCGGAGGAAATTATGCGACTACGTTACAGGCGAATCGAATCACTCGCGTAATTTCGAATGATAATAATGTTCTCGAGAAATTCCGATCCCACGGCATTTCTCCAACCCCCGCCCAGTGCCCTTTCGCCCTTCCGCCCTTCTTTTCCCCACTTTGCAACACGGATCGCTGCATCTGTCGGTCCTCCGCGTGTTTATACGCGTTATAGTCGCGCAGAGGTCGATTTTTCTGAGAAATGGGACAAGAACCAATATGACCTGAAAATTTCTGAAAATAACATAATAGGATTATATAAAAAAAATGTTGAAAAGTTGTTGTCCCCAAATTACCCCGAGAGAGATGAATAAATAGACTGCGGATTTTTATGTATTGAAATATAAAACAGTAACAGATTAGAAAAATTCAAGAATATTGTAAAATCGTTAACCCCTTGCCGTATTATAACGAGTCGGACTCGTTATGATGATTTTAACGAAGTCTAACAAATATGAATGTTACGCGTTTCTTTTTAGGTGAAATAAAATTTGATTCGTTTGTGAATTAATATTTAAGCATTAAAATAAATGTAGCCATACCGAAGATGTACATTTTCTTTTCCCCTCTACATTTTTGGGGATAAAGACGTCATTGTAACTGTAAAGAAAATGATACGGCAAGGGGTGAAGGGATGAAAACAATTTGTATTTTATTCCTGCTTCTTGCAATCAATATAGAATACTTTTACTTTGCACAAAGATCCGCAGTCTATTAACAAATCAAATTACATGACAATATTCTATCTGTAAAATTATTTGTTTTCATTCTTGTCCCATTTATCATGCTCGTCGACCGCTGTGCGACACGCGCGAAGGAAATTAACAGAAACCAAACACGGGCCCGTGGGTGTAGGGGGCGGGCGCGAGAGTGGGTGAGGAACGCGTGCACGCATAAGCGGGCCATAATAACGACGGTAAATCGGTTGGCGAGGTGACACGGCGCATAAGCTGAATGGAATTCTGGTAATTAAATGGGTCTTTGAATGAACGACGATAGGCTATTCCCCAACCCGAGATAACCCCCGGGAGATAATGAAATTCTTCGATCCGCGGTGGCTCCATTTGCTACCCCTCCCCCACCCACTCGAGACTTTATCAATGTGTTTGCGGGTTTTTACGCCGATCACTCCCCCCACTTCGCTATCCACTGGCAGAAAATTCAATAGACTCGTTCGTTTCTCTTCCTCCGACGCTCCCACGCTCGTTCTTGCTTGTTAATCTTTTCCGCTTTGAAGATACCGAACACATGTGTGAACGGTATAATTGCGCACGCGCGACTCCGACCAGCACTCTCCCGAGGAGCCACCGAGATTGATTTTCATTAGCGTTTAACGACCAGATTGATGAATGAGACTATTCGGCAATTTCCTCGAAGAGTTATATCGACGTTCGTAATGCGACACGCGAATGATCGGTGTAATTCGTTTATGAATTTATCGCCGGCTAAACAGCTGACCGCGATCCCCCATCGCTTTTTCTGTATCGAGAAAATCGTCTCATGGTATCGGCAGATTTATGTTCGGAATTTATACAGTTGTGGGAAGAGTTTTAATTGCTATGTCTACTGAGGAAATTATTATTAACGCTAAACCTACCGAGTACTAAAAGCGATTAAAATGTTTTATCTTGTGGAAATGACAAAGCTCTATTTATTTAGATTCTGTGCAATTTTTGTTATGCAATGTGTGCTTGCGAAATTTCCGTAATTGTGAAATGAAAGGCAATGGTGGAAATTTACAGTGACTCCCACTAATATTCAGACACTTTTAAAAAGACGATAGCTTTTTTGATATTGTACTATACGATTTGAACTTTTTTTTGGGAAGCTAGAGCTATTAGTTTGCTACAGGATGTGAAAAAGGATTTTTTCAAAAATTGCAATTGATCGTACGTTAACGTTAATTGTAGAAAAAATACTAAAAGTCGCAGTTTACTTTTTTATGTGGGCCTATATTGAAAATTTAAAAAATACGTTTTGTAGATCTGTGTCAATTAAACATATTCTGAAAATTTCGTAAAAATCGGTCGACATTGCAATGAGCAAACGTTTAAAAACGGTAAAAATTACAGATTTTCGGCCTATAACTGTAATAAATCTAAGGATTCTTACATTTTTCAATGCCTGTCGTTTCTTTTCCGAATCAATCGATTTCGATGAAACTTTCACAGTGCATATAATTGATACAGATCTACAAAACCTATTTTTTAAATTTTCAATATAGGCCCACATAAAAGAGTTGTAAAATGCAACTTTTAGTATTTTTTCTACTATTCCGATCAATTGCAATTTTTGAAAAAATGTTTTTTCACATCCTGTAGCAAACTAATTGCTCTAGCTTCCCAGAAAAAGTTCAAATCGTATAGTGCAATATTAAAAAAGCTATCGTCTTTTTAAGAGTGTCCGAATATTAGTGGGAGTCACTGTATGTCTACTGAGGAAATGATTATTAATGCTAAACCTACCGAGTACTAAAAGCGATTAAAATGTTTTATCTTGTGGAAATGACAAAGCTCTATTTATTTAGATTTTGTGCAATTTTTGTTATGCAATGTATGCTTGCGAAATTTCCATAATTGTGAAATGAAAGTGGTGTGGAAATTTATGTGTTTCGTTTTAATTCTTAACTATACACCATTATTGGTAACTCGAGAAATAATTGGTAACTCGTACTTGGTAAATTGATACGTAATATTCGAAATTTATAATTTAATAATTATAGATTATAATAGTTTAATAACCTTAGCACTCGCTTATCTATATTTAATAGATTATTAAACATTTAACTATTATACGAGCTATTATGCCAGTTTCATATGCATAAAAGGAAAAAATCGGATGGAAATGTTCTAGATTGGAGGAAATTTTTGGTTTCTATTAATATGAATGGACTAATAATACCGCGTCGGACGTTGTTACTTTGATTATCATTTATAATCTGGCACAAGGAAATTTAATTATTCTCTATACAGAATTAATTACTGTTAATCCCTCGCCTTGTTATCAGAGTAAGGATTTTATGCATTTAAAACGAAAATGGAAACATGAAATATGAAACAGTGAAGGCAGAATGAGAACGCCAAAATATTATACAGATTTATGCAGAGAATATTGATCATCTGAGCATGGAAATGCAATTTAATATCCATTTGTGTACTTTTTCAAGGATTTAAATGCGTAATAGCCTTGCACAATAAACAATTCATTCATTCATTCAGTAAACACGCGTCAGGAAGATTGAAATTAATTTTTCCTCTGAACGATTTTAATAAAAGATATCCGTATTTGTTAAACTCAATTTATTATAAACATTCCTCGCACATTTGTATGGCCGAGGGGTTAATATTTTACGCGCTTCGTCCGATTCGATGTTATAAATTTATAATATCGTTATAACGCGTTTTAAAGTAAAAATTCGATATTCATGTATGCGCGAAATAATATTTCTCTTTAATTGTTGCGACGCTGAAAAATATTCAAATTTATGAAACTCAATTTAAAGTTTTCGCCACGTGTTCGAGAGACTCGACGTTATAAATTTATTCAAAATATTCATAAGCGCGGAATAACGTGTCCAATAAAAGATAAAATAATATTTTCATTCTCCCCTGCGATGCGAGGAACATATTCGGGTTCAATATAAAAGCAATGTGAAGGATTATTTACTCGTGTAACCACGTAATTTAAAACAGTTAACCGATAATTAAGATACTAATTATAACACTGCGACGTTCATTTGTTAAATGTCCTAATAAATGTGGATCTTTATGCGAAATAAAAATTTTCTGCGTCAATTGCAAGAGACAGCAGCCCGGATAGACATTTCAATTTTGATCTAATAATTTTAACAAGTTAAATATAATTCATAAATTATTTTTTAAATTGTACTTACTCGTTTTTACTGTGAATGCATATAATCAATTTCAGAAAACGATCAACAAGCTTTTACGACAAAAATTAATTGAACAGGATCAACATACTGCGATTACAGAGTTCGAGTGTGGCATTTGTGGAGCGTCAGTGTGAACGAGGCTTAACGTACCGGGTACAGTGCAGTCGAAAAGTTGACGAGGCTCTCTCGTTGGCAACGTTCGAGGAATCCCGGTTTGATGTATGCATGACCGTATCATGTTTTATGCATATTATGCCCGTGCACTTCAGCCGGCGAAATATTGGTGTGATTCGCGCGGCAAGGGGGGGAATAAGAAAGAACTGGAGGATCGCGACGATAAAGGAACGGCAAAGGGCCCTGCCGGTGCGGCGCTGCTTCCGTTTCGCTGGTTCGCATTCTTTTCGACGTTTCTCTTCTTCTCCTCCTCTCTTCTCTTTTATTTTCTTCCTTTTTTCCGTTCGCGATTATCCATCGCGGGCATACACACAATATTTTATCGCGGCGCAGCGTCGCACACCAACCACTAATTAATTATAACTGTATGCGTCATATCGCGGGCGAACGAGATTATTCCGAATCCAACGCTCTGAATTTCCAAGCGAGCTGCTGCCTCCAGACACGCTCGAAATATTAACGCCGGTTTTCGAATTTTACTTTTATCTCCGCCTTCGTGACGGGCTACGTCGACGCCATTTTATTAACTCATCGAAAATTGCTGCCGAGCTTCGTCTACTGTGTTGACATTTTTTGTGGACGTAAAAAAGAAAACAGACCAATACTGCGCTCGTAAAACAGCACGACCGAAGTGGAAACTTCTATCTCGGGGAGCCGAGTTTACCCGAATAGCGTTTCACCTCGGAGCGTGACGGATCAGACTTATTCACCGCCCAGGAATTGTGTACACGGTGCGCCTAAAGAAGTTTTCACTTCTAACATAATTATAAGAATAATCATTAGGTGCTGGACCAGAATTTTAAGTTCTTTTTTCAAGTAAAATCGTGATCTTTGACCTGGTATAATTTCGTTTCGTAAAAGGCATCGTACGGAGATAAATCTGCACTCATTTTGAAGCTGGAAGTCTCTACTTTCGACGTGTATCATGCTGTTTTTCTAGGATTTTTTTGCACGGTACGGCAGGTGAAAAGGCGAAGACATGTTTCGGCTCAAAAATGGTACCAACTTCAAACGTCTTTAAAAACGTGATCTTTTAACTGTTAATTATAATTTTGTAAGAAGGCATCGTACGAAGATAAACCTGGACTTATTTTGAAGCTTGAAGCCTTTACTTTCGACATGTATCGTTCATTTGTTTCTAAAATTTTTTTGCATGATATGATGGGTGAAAAAGTGAAGACATGTTTCTGCTCAAAAATGGTACCAACTTCAAACGTTCGCAAAAATGTGATCTTTTAACTGTTGTCACTTCGTAAAAAGGCATCGTACGAAGATAAACCTGGCCTCATTTTGAAGCTTGAAGCCTCTACTGTCGACATATATCATTCTTTTTTTTCTAGAATTTTTTTGCCCGGTACGACAAGTGAAAAAATGAAGACATGTTCCTGCTCGAAAATGTCACAGATTTGAAGATTGAACTTCCTCTTTACAACGAGATCTCAGAAATTGATGTACGATTTTATTCGAACAAAAATATGAGGTCACGGAAAATGTGATAAAGGCTCATCAAGGGTTGAAAATGTTTCGTAAATGGCCGGGCGCCAATTTCCGCGGGTTAATAAATTAATTTCGACGCAGCCGTCAGAATTTAATAAAACTCGCCTCGGCCGTCGTTTTTTTCCGACAATAAAAACAGAAAATACTTTCTCCTCGGAGGAATAGTTTAGCGGGACGAGCGCTAACGAGTTTTCCGCTGGATAATTTTCCAGACACAGTGAACGATACACCGTTTCTTGGAGGAACGATTGGAAAACCGACTAAAACCACGGCGAGAAATTGAAGAAGAATTTCTATCGAACCGACGACGCCAGACAATAACCATAACAATTTTTTGTTTGTCCTGTTGTTCGCCTCACTGTCTCTGATACGACTTTTTCCTTCGATTCTCAGAGCAGCGCAGCAGCTGAGTCAGAGGAGGAATGATTGCACCAGCTGTACAACACCCGTCACGAGAGCGCATCGCTAATTAATTATTTCCCCGCGGATAATAAGGAGCTACCGACGAGCTGTTTCTTTGCGAGTTAACCGAGCCTCCCCCTCTTCCCGAAATCCCGATGCATTATTCAGCGTGCCTGCGTGCCGCGATTTTTCATCAATCTATCAACGGGAAAAAAGAGTTACAAAGAAAACAAATCGAATCGCGCTCTCCGCTGATAGGTGATTCAATCGGTAATTTGTATTGTTCTCGGACGCTGCTGGGAATGCTTGAATGCTAAGTGTGTTGTTCGAAATTCATGCTCCAGTGATATTATGGAACTGAAACATATCTGCAAGAGTTTTTGTTTTAAAATAAAACATGAACACAGTGTGATGCAGTCTCGCGGAAGTTTACCTTCTTGTGGACCCTTTAACCCTTTGCACTCGAAGTAAACATTTCTTCCAACCCAGAATAATTCCATTCTATATGATTTTTTAAATTTCATGGATATGAAATTGATATAATACCTCATACAATACCTAAATGTTTAGTAATTGATTATGTACCAACATATTTAATAATGTAAATAATATTTTGAATAATGGTACAGCAATTTTTAGTGACTCCTCAGAATCATCAATCGAATTCCAAGGGTTAATGTCGTTAGGAATGAAAATGTAAATCCAAGTAGATTCTGTTAGGTTACTTTAGAGATTATTTACGATCGACGGGAGTTCCAAATTTTTCTACAACCATCAAAGCCTTTAAAATCTGTCTACAAATTCGTCAATAATATTTTATTCTTTAGAAACCGACAGCAGCACGTTCCGAAATATTTTATTTTTATTGTGAGTATTTGTAAGAGAAAAATGGTCACACACGTCAATAGGACATTTGTTCTGTAAATGTTTGGAAATCTACTAAATCTTTCAAAATTTATCTACAAACTCATCAATATACATTTTATTCCACTGTAGGTATTTAGAAGAGAAAAACGGCGATCGAATATAATCAACAAAGTGCTTTCACTAAAATATGTTCCAAACATATTCCCGCGGAATTTAAAATATTTAAAAGGTGCACTTGCAACCTAAATAAAGTTGTCCGAAATATAAGGGAGAAACGTTAATTTTCGCGAGTCCAGAAATGTACATTGCCCGGCCATTTGTAAATCGTTCCAGGGCTCAAAACTTGTTGCGGCTCCCCGTATCGCCTGTCTGTTTGTTTCAGGGCCCTGCGAGGATAAAAGACTCACGAAACCGGGGAAGGGGGTAAAACAAGGTGGGAAAGGACCACACTACCGACTGGTTCGCGCTCTCGGTTCTCCATTGCTTCGTTTTGTCATTGTCGCGTGTAATTACGCGCGTGTTGGTGCTCGCCCGAGCGGATAAGGAAGACTGCGACACCTGTATACACCGGCTGAATAATAGTAATGGATATAAAAAAACTCGAGACGGTTCAAACGCGCGACAAAGATTGCAAGGAGCTGCACGTCCCGCTACGAGATAACAAGAGATTAATACGTTGCAAAACCCCGAACAATTCACCCCGGTACTCTTATTTGCGCAAGTTAGGCTAAATTCGGCGACCTCATTGTCATGCAAATTTCGTTAAACCTGCTGTCAATTTTTAAAAAAATATTTTGTAGGTTCTTATTGTTGAAAAGCCCTGAACAATTCTCCCCGGTACTCTTATTTGCGTAAATTAGGCTAAATTCGGTGACCTCATTGTCGTGCAAATTTCGTTAAACCTTGTGTCAATTTTGTTTTAAATATTTTGTAGGTTATTGTTGATGAAAATCCCCGATCAATTCATGCCGGTACTCTTATTTGCACAAGTTAGACTAAATTCGGCGACCTCATTATCGTGCAAATTTCGTTAAACCTTGTGTCAATTTTTTTTCAAATATTTTGTAGGTTCTTGTTGATGAAAATCCCCGAACAATTCATCCCGATACTCTTATTTGCACAAGTTGGGCTAAATTCGGCGACCTCATTGTCGTGCAAATTTCGTTAAACCTTGTGTCAATTCTTGTTTTAAATATTTTGTAGGTTCTTGTTGATGAATGTACACATTCTACTTAATTGGGTAAGGGTAAATAGGAAATTATTACACTTAATAGAGAACAGTAAAAACTAGAATCGCCAGGGAATTTTACTTGAATTGTGGAGAAAAAGTACCCCCTCTCTGCCTGTACCGGATTAGTCGCGTGACATTGTGACACACGCACGTAGAAGGAGAAGCTAGAGTGGGAGACGAGTCTCAATCTGGGGACTCTGGTAAAAACATTAAATCCTGAAGTCGGTAACCATGAATTTCTTCTTCAATCTTCCTTAATATTTTCTTTTGTACATTTTCATGGTGATTTACATTTCTATAAAATATGTGCTGAAGCTACAAAGTGCAACATCATCGGATATCATACAAAATGTTGGTTAGTACATTGGTTATTATATTATTAAATTATTCAGAAAAGGAATAAATGCCTACCCTTGCGCAATTTCAAGAAAAATCGCTTCCACCGCGTTTTAAATATTCCTGAAATGACGTTCGTAAATTTGGAAATCGGTGTCCAAAGTTCAGAATCTCACCAAATTTTTGTTGAAAACCTAAAACCATGCGGAGATATTTTTTTCACTCGAGCAAGACACGTTCGCGGGAGTAACGATTGTGAAAGTAGCACTCGCTGGCCTAACAGGAAATGCTCAAGGCTGAGTAAAATTCGAAATAAAAACGAGGCGAACGAATATAAAATAGAGTTGCACGAGTGGCGACGAAAATAGCTTTTATTTCGACGATCATATCGCCGCCAGGAACATAGTAATACCTGCACTAGGTTTTGCTTTTGATTATTATTTGGCGGACGAACGCAAGTTCTCTCTCTCTCGTTCTTTCGTGGATCTACATAGCATCAAACGCGATCGAGGTTGTATATTTCGGGGCAGATAAAGACGGGCTAATAACCGTGCAGAAGATAGCGAAATTCTTGCGCGATCATCGCTCGGTCGAAGCACGAACTTTGCTTCGGTGTTACGTAAATTAATTATGTAAGCCACGTCGATTTTTACCTAAGCAGTCGAAACAACGTTGCGCCGATGGAAAATGAAACGCGGATTTTTTTTACCACGAACGATATTAAATTTGCACTGGCACACGGCTAGAGAGATCGTTCGTGCGATCCTGCTGTCTCGCAGAATCTAATTATAAACGCCGAACACGTTGCACATGCACGCGACCGCGAGATTCATCGATTTTACCCGGAAAAATCTAATCAACTAATTAAGATTCCGAGGGACGCGTCCACACGGTTGCGTCACTGTGTGTTCGTTCGAAATTATTTTGTTAATTTATTTCGTTGAAGATCGTATTCATCTATTAAATAAAATTGCACTCCGTTGATACGTGTACTGTGTTTATACGGAATTGCATTCGGAATGTGTGACCATTCTTTCCATAATTTTATTGATTCAGTACTCAGAACAGGTTTGTTGTTTCTCTTTTCTGCATTCTCCGTTTCGAACAGTGTTGCTGGACAAAATCTAAAATTTATATTTCAATTAAATTCAATTGTACATGTGAAATTAAATTAGATTTAATTTAATAGACATTTCTTTATAAATGAACGATCACAAAATGCACAGAAAAATCAGACCCAAAGAAAAGCGACCCAACTCAAAATATATTTCTAAAAAAAGGTATAATAATAAATATATAAATTGTGGTGTACTTTATAACGAATGTGCATGACAATTAACGCAGTATCTCAGTAGCAACAAATTATTTTACATTTCTAAGTGGATGATATACAATTAAAATTTCCTTTTTCTGATATATGCCATTTTTCTTATGAATGAACGAAATGTCTACACAACTCTTGCGTATTGCAAGATACACAATTTTTATTTTGGATCCGTCTGTCAATGGGATCGTCCGAACTTGTAAAGAAGCAATAATTATTGTCAAAGGACAGCGTGAGGCAGTAAGAATGGAATAAAGATATCGCGCGATAATTATTCCGCGTCGGGAGAATATGTTTACAGACGGTAAAGAATTTTTCAGACCGGCGCGGCGGCCCGTAATAAAACCTCGGTGCCAGTGCGCACGGGAAATTATTTATTATCGCGGGGGCCCGGCCGCGTCGGCGAGTACAACCCATTATTCCCCCGATTCCCACGCAACAGTGTATTTTAGAAGTTGAAATCTTATTCTCTTCTTCCCGGCTCCCTTCCTCCCCCCAATCCTCCGGGATTGTATCATTCCGCGGAAATATCGAATCCTTTTTTTACAGGGGGAAGAGAAGAAATAACGACTCGACGATGGGAACGAGAGGCGAGTATAAAACGCACAATGAAATACTCCAAGCGTGCACGTCCGAATAAAATCTGCTGTCGAACGCTGTCAAAAAGACCTCGACCGTTTCTCGCGTTCGCTGTTATTTAAACTAACTGTTATTCTCAACCACTTCCTTCTTCATATGCAAGCAAAACCATCTGAAGCACCAGAAAGTACCTGGACACTAAATTATCGATTTCTTCAAAATTGGCGATCTTTAAACTGCTATAATTTCGTGAAAAGGGATCGTACGATGACAAACTGCGACTCATTTTGAAGCTTCAAGCCTCTATTTTCGATATGTATCATTCATTTTTTTCTAGGAATCTTTTTGCATGATATGACAGGTGAAAAAAGGAAGACATGTTTCTGCTAAAAAATGGTTCCAACATCCGTAAAAATATTAAAAAATTGTTTACGTTAATGAATCTACTACAGATTTGAAGATTGAACTTTCCTCTTTCCAACGAGACCTCGAAACTTGATGTACGATTTTTTTTAGCTGTTTTATAGAACAAAGATGTGGAACAAGTTCGGGTGACACTTAGTCAATATTATTTTCAAGTGGGCAGTACATGTTCCATTGAAACCTAGATAAATCGACGAAAAAAAATCGTAGATGAATTTTTAAAGTCTCGTTGTAAAGAGGATGCTTCAATCTACAAATCTGTGGTAGGTTCACTCGCGACAAAAAATTCTCAATGTTTTTACATAAGAATAAATTACTGCCGCGCGATGCGAAACAATGCACCTGTTGTTTCGGAGAAAAACAAAAATATGTATATAGTTTTTTGGCATAGACATGTATTACACACGTGCACGTGGACACAGAGAGACAGAAACAAAGGCTCGGGAACGTCAGTTACATCTGCAAACAACGCGCGAACACTTCGCAGCTGTCAGTTATAAACCGGAGTATCCGTCTCCAAAACGTTACCCGCTTCCTCTTCATATTTTTTCCCTCGTTTTCCCAACAAATATCCGGCCCCGTTCGTATAAATCAAATGTAAATGGGATACGGTGACTTGCTGCGATAGTTAGTCATCTTGAACGGCGAATAATTTAATGGAACGGTCGACAATCACCGGATGTGCCATTTTTAGTTCGTTCTTTCGAAATGCATTATTTCATTCATCCTTGAACGATAGTTCTGGTTAACTCTATTATCCCTGAGTTTATATTTGGACATGCAACTTTTATTTTATCTGATTCGTCGAGTTCCGGAAGCGTGCACAAACATCTCCCTAGCAATT
>CM052245.1:17447961-17485795 GCA_028455795.1 Lasioglossum marginatum | reverse complement strand
TCAACTAATTATTTTATAAATTCAATGCTCTACTATTAATTTATACAATTTAAAACAGTGATGCAAAATTTAATCGAACTCTACTGATGTCCCAACCAATTATTTTAAAAATTTAATGCTCTGCTATTAATTTATACAATTTAAAACAGTGATGCAAAATATAATCGAACTTTACTGGTGCCCTAACTAATTTTATTTTAAACATGGAATGCTCAATTCGTCCGAAAATAAATACACCAGAGCCTCTATCAATACAACTTTCACTAATTTATTAGTGCCACAAATGTGGAACGTTTATCTGAACACTATTTACACAAAATTTAAATTATTAATTGATACACTTTGAAACAGTGGTAGAAAACGCAATCGAACTTCTCAACTCGTACAAAAATAAACATATCAGAGCCTCGATCAATACGACTTTCACTACTCTATTAGTGTCTGAAGTCTGACGTGTAGAGCTCTCTAAACACTAGTTTAGCCACACAATATGTAAATTATTAACTGATACACTTTGAAACAGTGGTGGAAAATGCAATCGAATTTTACTGCTGCCCTAGCCAATTTTATAAATTTAATGCTCAACTTGTACAAAAATAAACACACTAGAGCCTCGATCAATACGGCTTTCACTATTATTATCTGATGCGTGGGAGGTGCTGAACACTGTGTACTCAAGACAAAGTCGCTTTGAGTTTGAAATAAATTAGTTCGAATTTTCAAAAATCTTTCCATTCAATAAACTAGACGATTCTTAAAAAACTATGTTATATAAATTTCTACCAGGATCTGATCAAATGAATAGATTGTTTCTGTTCAATAAACTAGACGATTTTTGAAAAATTATGTTATGTAAATTTCTACCAGGTCTGATCAATTGTTGCCGATGAATAAATTCTTTCCATTTCATGAACTAGATGACCGAAAAATAATTATTTTATGTAAATTTTTACCCGGTCTGATAAAATGTCGATTGGGTGGTGAATGGAATTGCTTGTAATACCTGAATTGTTTCGGTTGATGAAGGATGTCGAGTCGAGGCACTGACAGAGTCACTTCCATCGAATTAACTGCGGGGATACGCGTAAATCGCCGGTAAGTATTAGCCGGTCGTTTCTCGATGGAGTCGCATGAAATAATAACGTTATCAAAATACAGCCCGTTATTAAATTATAGTGAGAAATAACCGCTTTGGGCCTGAATGGCGAGGGTCGCCTTTTTTCCTATTATTGTGAAACCCTCTCTGTGCTAACTGGCCAAGTATTGTCCCCGGCTGGAAGCGTGGGTAGAAGCATTCACAGACAACTGTTTCGCCGCGCGGCAAACTGCCAAGGACGGCACATAGGCGGCTGCATCGGGGGGCTACCGTCTACTTCGACTTTCCTCGATTATTCATTCTTCGTCACCGAAACAAACTTAAATTGGATATAAAGCTACCGAGATTTAACATTTCTGATTCTCGACTTTTTCTTAGCGGAGTTCATTCAATTTTTAAGTGATTTAAGAAAATTTAGCTTCAACTATTTTCTAATCTACTTCCGTGTCCATTTTTCGGTATTTTCAATACGAAATTTACAATTTTGTACAATTTTCTATTCTCTCAAATAAGTCACAGGCTATAAAAATCATAAAATGTTTCCGTCTTTCAACAATGAACAAACTATAAAACCACAAACATGATAGTGCATTTCATTTGTGTACGAACTACTCCTTTTTTAAAGATATCTTTTAATACGAAATCAAACCAATTACAATTTTTTGGTATTGTTAATTCGACGTGTGCAATTTTTCCGTTTCCCTCGAGACCCGTAAAGCAATAAATAAACGCATTTCGCCGGATATTTCAGCTCACCTTGGCCGAGAATTTTCTTCGGATTTTCCCGGGGAAATTTACTCTCCACATTTTCGAATCGATCGAAGAACAAATAAAGGGACACACAGTTCCAATCTGGAATTCTCGGCGAATTATTTTTCAGTTTAAAGAACCGGTGGAATTTATGATCATCAGCGATTTCAGAGACGGAAGACAAACCCGAAAAGCTATAAATAAATATTAGAGCCGGCTTTCAGTCGGATCTTTGGCCGGAAATTTACGAAACGAGCCGAACAGAAAATATTCTTTCGCGAATCCGCGCGAGAGAGGCAAGGCCGAGAGCGGCGCTCGCATAAATCCTCACTTGTCAATTTTTTATTGGATAAAAAGGCGGAATCTCATTCATCCCCCGAAGAAACTGTCCTCTCGAATATTATTTAGAAAGTATAATATATATCGGGTGGATGGTGGAGGTAGCCGAGCACACGAGAACCTTTTTCAATATAAAATTGAATTCTTATCTGGGTCGAGAGAGCTCTTGCTGCAACTAATATTGTAATCGAATCGAAAGCGAACGAACCCGCACAGAGCCGACAGAAGTTACGCGAGATATGCAAACTCGACTATGCAGATTTAATAGTTCCGTGAAATGTCGCTGGAAAAAACTTGTCGCTCATTAGCCGTCGGATAAATAGAAAAATTCTAATTGAGCGTGGCAGATCATTTTCTAATTTTTTGGAGCGAGTCAGTCCAAATATTTCAAATTGTCGCGCCATTCTTCGTGTTTTATAACATTCGAACAAAATGGCTGCCTTGTCAACTTCGAATAATGCATAGAAAAAATTTTAATTACACGTAGAAGGAAGTTGACGCAAACATTTTTTTATTACAAATGGCAGAGAGCTTTAAAATTGCATTTTCGATTCTGGAGCGATCCAATTAAAATATTTTAATTTGTCAAGAGATTCTTCACGTTTGCTAACATTCAAACGAAATGGCTGTCAAGTGACACCAAATTAAGATTCGTCTCCCCACTCTACCTTCCCCTTCCCCTCCGTTCGAGTCTGTCTCTCAGTAATGGAAATTATTTGCTCAGATTTGTAAATTAATTTTCGCGTTAATGCATGTCGAGTGCAGAAAATTGTTAGAATCTATTTTAATAGAAGAAGATTCAAAGAGTACTTTCACATCATGCATCTCAACTTTTCAATTTTCATTTCGTTAAATAAATTATTTTGATTGTATGAAATGTCTGGGGCTGCTGGATTAAAATGTATGTGGAGACTATTTAAAAACAATGATTTTTGGGATCAATGCAGAGAGAGAGGGGGTAACATTTTCCCCTCCATTCGAGTCAACTCCCCTAATCTGGCGACGCTGAGTGATATGTAGAAAAATTGTAATTTTAAGCTTTATGGCGAGCTAATTAAAATATTTGACACGATCTATTCCATCAAAAATTCTAATAGCACAGCAGCAATGTTACTAAAATATTGAAGACTCGCACGTGTTCCGCGCACACCGGATACATATAAATTAGCTCGGGAATCGGGCGAGTACCATATACAACGAGCACGTAAAATCAATATCTTTAATACTAAATTGAAAATTTATATTTATAACGCGTTGTATCTGGTCGCGCGGTACAAATTGCACGCCTCGCAGCATGAATTATACTGAAACATATAGGCTCGCGTCTCGTGCGTGTGTATAAATACGCTCTAAGGAGATCTTTATGCAAATCCGCAGGCTCGTAAGTCGTTTCACGTGAGCCCGGGCCTTCTGTCAACCGATCTATCGATTAAAGAATACAACGGGACCGACCGCCTTGTAATCTCCTCTCTTGTTCTGTCAATACGTGTTCCGATCCGGGGACACACGGGCAAGAATATACCCAGCGAAATACAATAGACCCTCGATTATCCGAATTAACCCTGTGCGAGCGACCTGGGTCGTTCAGCAGCCAAATTTCACTCTCGAATTTCTTCGATGGGTAGGACGTTTAATTTTATATTGAAATTGGGATTCCAATACGTGTTCCAGAAGTTTAAAAATTTTTTTGAAAGTCTGGAGCAGTAACAATAATTATGAGGAAAAAAGAACATGATAGTTCGAATATAATAAAACAGTAACTCAAGTATAGCGGATCTTTATGCATTTATGGCTCCTAAAAGTTTTCAAAAAATGCTAGAACATAAATCCTACAGAATTTAATTCAATTTTTATTTATTTCAGATCTATAAAGGCTACTACCACTGAACGTAAGATTTTATTTATTCCCACTTTCTTGAAATTTGCCTGCAAAAATTAAAAATTGCGTAAACATCCGCAGTCTACTCAAGTACAATGCTGATTTAATCATTATCGATTTGTGCAATGAACAATGTTGCTTTTTCTAGTGATCCTTGCGAGGTCGATGCAACTAAAAAGAAAATGTTCATACAATTGTATATAAAAGAAATTGCACTTTTGAATCCTATCCAAGGGATACGAGGGGAGACTTACTTTCCTCAATTTAATTCGTAAAATTCTTTATCGACAATGATATTGAAGTAGAGGCTCGAATAAGTGTCCCAGAATTTTCAGACATTTTGAAAGAAGATAGCCCTTGACATAAACAGAAGTGTGTGCTTACGGAAGGCGGAGAAAACAAATGCGCCTACGAATGATCGAATTAGAATCTTGTTGGGACACAAGAGACTTCGGATATCGAAGGTTCGAGTAACAGAGAACGCGCCGAACTTTCATTGGGAACACGTTCGTGTATTTATGAGCCGCTCGATCGCCTAAATGTCAATACAGCGAGTAGTTCAATCGAGTTTCGATTTTATTCAAGACCTAATAAAATTCCGGGCCATGACGGTGAAAAAATTCTCATTTCGCTCCGGTTTCAGTAAATTAGTCCGACGAAGAAAGAAAGAGAGAGCGAGAAAAAGATGGGGAAAAAAGGCAAATCTATATTTCCGTAAACGTTCGCTGCTAATTGCCGCGACCTCCATCCGGCTCTACCAAAACGAAACTCGTCGACACCGTTCTCTGACCGTTTGTCAAGATAAATCTCATTAGGCGAACGAGAGACATTTTCCAGAGAGTACTGTTCCTCTGTTCGAACTAGTGTTGCCAGATCAGGGGAATTGAGGGGAAAAATTATCCCCTCTCTGCCAGGATTAGTCACGTGACGCGGGAAGTGGGGGAATGGCGTCGAAGAAGGGGTAAGGTAGAGTGAGGGACAAGTCTCGATCTGGCGACACTGATTCGGGCTCACTTCCGCGCGCCGGTGAAATTACAAACCGTTGACTCGATCGCGAAATTAATTATGGCAGCAGGCGCGAACTCAATACACGCGATCGGCCACCGACGGCGTTTTACGCAATCGAGAACTACAATCCGCGCCCAAGAGACCAGGCAATACGCAAATTAAACAATAAAAACGTACTGAAAATGAATCCTCGATGAAAAGAAATTTACGAAGAAAGTTGTTCTCCGTCGAACGCCGTTAATTACGAGAAGAATTAAATCGACACACTCGATGCTTAAAAACAGCTCGTACACATAGCAGAATAAAATGTTAATGAAATGTTTATTTCATGTGTAACTATTAAGCGAAGTAAATTAATCTTGAGCATCTACGTTTTATGAAAATGGAAATCAGATTGTCACTTAAAAATTGATTGATGATGCTTAAATTGATGCTTAAAAACAGCTCGTACATAACGAAACAGAATAAAATGTTAATGAAATGTTTATTTCATGTGTAACTATTAAGCGAAGTAGATTAATCTTGAGCATCGATGTTTTTTATGAAAATGGAAATTAGATTGACAAGCATCTTGTTTCTAAAATTCCAAGATTGATTTGAAATTTGGAGCAGATGGTAACACGGGACGCTTTCTAAAGTGATTGTACGAATCGACGTGTAACAAAAACGTGACAAATAAATGAATAAATTTCACGGTCGCCGGGTGTTGGTCGCACGCTACGCCAATGGTTTTGAACAGACTGCAGAGGCTCGGCTGTGTCACCATTGGCGTATAACGTCCCACTAATCGCCGGTCTGTTTGTCAACGTAATACGTTATCTGGCCCGATCGAATGATTTTCGGAGGAAATGAGTCAACAGCATAATTAAAGGCGGACAGTGACGCCCGATTATTCCCTCCTCCGCCATTTTTCCGAATGAAACATGCTCCGAACACCCGCCACACTCTGCCGGGAAAATTCATTTCCCGGAGCTCGTTTAAACTTTGTTGCTGTTTTATTATCGCTGCGCGCAGAGAGGACGAGAGAGAGAGAGAGAGAGAAAGAAAGAGAAAGAGAGAGAGCACGTATTTGATTAAGCGAATCGATACTCTAATAAAAACAGTTCTGCCCGGTTATCGGTACATGGTTTAATAATGAAGCCGGGGAATTGTTATACAGAACGCATTGACAAGATGTCGGAAAGATGAAATGCGATCGTATCAACTACAGAGGCGCAGACTTCTCCCCATTCAACGAATATTTTCATCGCTTGTGAAACCTATTCACGACGATCCGACGAAACGTTATTACACAATCGCTCGTACTCGCTACTTTCTACACTTGAATTCTAATTATTGTATTTATTTGGTAATAACCAGTCGAAGTCGCGAGAGAATTTCCTATTTTCCAGCAAGAGGTCTAACAATATTTTTTTCTTTACTCTCTTCCGTAATTTAATTTTCATTCAAATAATATTTGATTCACTAAATTGTGGATTTCTATGCACTTGCAACGTTGACTTAAAATACTAGAAAATGTTCACGATAATTTTTAGACACTCGTATGGATGTCACCTATGCTTTACTTTTATTTTGAGACATTTTGGTTTCTCAATAGGAAGTGATTTATGAAAATGGATATTTCTATAAAGATCTGCAACCATTTTTCATCGTTATTTAAACTACTTCATAACGTACCAAAAAAGCAATGCTATACAATGAAGTTTCCACTATATTAGATTACAATTTATTATTTCCTACCATGAGAAATAATAATACAACGAGAAGTAATATTCTCCTGTTACTTTATTGGAAAATGATGTGCGGAGACAGGTTCTCCAATGGAAGAATTCTGCCGGCACAATAAATATTGTTTACTATTCTCTACAGTGAAGTTCCATTTATTATTCTCTAATAGCAAAAATACGTATTCGAAGGGAAAACAGACTTTCCGTGTTATTTCGTTGGAGCGAGAGGTCCGTATTAATTTAACGAAATTCTCGTTTCCCCTTTTAACTAAGAACACCCGTAATGGAGGGTATAAGTTTCTGTTTAATAACGGAAAGCTTTCCCAGCTTGGCACTGAAAAATTTGGATCCATGTTCTAACCATAACAGGAACATTTAATTAATAATTCTTGCCATATATAATAAACAGGTGAACAATCGCAATTCCAATATTCCCCATAACAGAATGCAGATCCAAAATAAAAAATTGTGTTAATTATCAGGAAGAAAAAACAATAAAAATGTGTCTCTTCTCTTAATAATTTTAATTGTTCCAAAATACTGGATGGTCTCAAATTCTTCTAATGTTTTTACTGTTTTGTATATATCACCCATTCATTTTTATAATATTTTAAAACTCGTTTAATCTTTTGACTGTTTGAAAATACACCTTTGATTAAAAATTCTTCAGTCAAAATATGCAGTATTCAGTTAAAATATGCAGTCTAATTATAATGATATTTTTAAACTTCTTTAATGTTTTGATTCTTCATAAATGCATAACGTATGCAGTGTAATTATAACGATATTTTTAAACTTCTCTAAAAATGCTGCTGATCATTTTCCTCATAAATGCATAAAATATATGCAGTCGAATTACATATAACGATATTTTTAAACTTCTTTAACGTTTTGATACTTTATAAATGCATAAAATATGCAGTGTAATTATAATGATATTTTTAAATTTCTCTAGTGTTTTTATTCATTATATTTATTAAAAATGCTGCTCCAATTCCATATAACGATATTTTTAAACTTCTTTAACGTTTTGATTCTTTATAAATGCATAAAATATGCAGTGTAATTATAATGATATTTTTAAATTTCTCTAGTGTTTTTATTCATTATATTTATTAAAAATGTTTCCTCATAAATGCATAAAATATGCAGTCTAATTATAACAATATTTTTAAACTTCTTTATTATTTTCATTCTTTAAAACTGCACCATAAATTCATAAAATTCGTAAGTAATCTGCCTGCAACGATGCATTTCGAGGACAAAAATGCACCAAATTGGACATAACCGAGCCGAACGATTAATCAATCAGTTTCATTGTTACGGATGATAGATAAGATCCTTCATTATAAAACCGCGATGGAACAAGTCAGCATAACTTCTGCCGCGGTTCTCGGGAAATTCGTTAACGTTCACGACTATGCAGAACTCATAAAGAGAAATGCAGCGGCGGTTGCATGTGTGCATCGATGTGACTCGTGATGCAGCTGTGTTGCGTGTATTACGTGAATACTAAAGGCTTTCGTGCACTCGAGGTTGCCTGTTTTAATTCAACACGCGCACGATAAAGTTATTTAGCGTAGCTTTGCGAAACAAGAAGAGTAAAACGAGTAGAAGAAGAAGACGAAGATGAAGAAAAAGAGGATGGGAACAAATGAAGGGGTAAAAAAGGAGAATGGGCAGGAGAAAACGTTTGTTCGAATGGAGAAACGAAGAGACCCTTCGAAACCGAGCCGAACCCTTTTCGCGTCTTCTGTTCGAGATAAACGTGAACGAATTAATTGAAAAGTTGGCTTGCCGGAACAACCACGCTTTTGTTATTGTATTATCCGTCTGGAGTCCGGCAATACTTTTGCGAATTATTTCAACGTGAACCGTTCTTTGTTATTCATAAAACGCGCGCTCGTGGAACTCAATCTTCTCTGTAAGGGAGAGAAGATCGCTGTCTCTCCCCCCCCCCCTCTTTCTCTCGCGAGGGAGCTCCTAAAGAGAAATTTATTTGAAAGGAGACTTTATTCGTCCCCGGTCGTTTTTCGTTCCGCCTTACTCTTTCTCTCTCTCTCACTCTCTTCGCAAGCTCCTTTCTTCTATCTTTTCCCTCCACGCTCGAATCCTAATGTGTTCCGCGATAATCACGACTTTTCTTCCATTTTTTCCTTTTCCCGTTCGTCCGTTCTTTCTTTCGTTCCAGGTTCTTAATGCACCCCGATAAACGTTTATCAACGTACTTTTGTTCGTCCGCTAAAACTTCCGACGCGGACGGTGGTGCGCGCGCACGCGCACACACATACACACGCACAGACCCCCCGACACCCAGCCGGTTCGAGAATTCAATTTCTTTCCGCAGGGAAAAACGCGATTGCGCCGCGAAACGTGTCAAGGAATTCGCTTACTTCTCGCCCAGCAGCTCGCGAGACGGTTAAATAGGTTTGTCTGCAACAATAACCGGAGAAAGGAAAAGGCGAGAGACGCTTTCTCTCCTGAACCGAGAGAAATTCGAAGGGGTCCGCAGGGCTGTTTGCTGAAAAATTTTTCGGTGGAATTGCAGCGATTCCGTGCTTCGCGGAATTTTTTGAAACTTCGGATAAACTGAATTGGTGGAAATCAGCTTGTAAAACTGGCGATCGGCGAGTAAATTCTCTTGTAAATTATGAAAGTTATCAGTAGACTGCGGATCTTTATGCAAAATAAAAATGTTTTGCATTGATTGTGGGAAGCAGGAATAATATAAAAAAATTTGTACGGAACAAACAGACAAACAGACAAACAGACAGACAAACAGATAAACAGACAGACGGACAGACGGACAGACAAGAAAGCGAGCTAATAAAAAGTTGTTACATTAAAAGCAACATTACAACATTCTTGAATTTTTTAAATCTTTTTACTGTTCTATATTTCGCCCAACCAATTTCTTCATAAATGCATAAAGATCCACAGTCTAGTTATCAGTTTGTTCGTGAGTGATTGAAAGTGATCGAAATAATTTTATAATATATATTAATAAGATATTGGACTTCTCAAAAAATATATTCAGTGTTCATGAAAGCGTCTTTATAATCTCTGTAAAATTGTGAGATAAAAAATATGCAACCAGTCATTCGACCAGCGGTTTAGTGTTAATTTTGAATTTGTTAACGAACAGTTATTCGCACGCTTTTGATCAATATTTGAGAGGCCAGCGAAAATCCGCAACGTGGAACGAGTCAATGGCGGCGCGGGGTGCGCGCAGCTGTCTTTGGCGCGGGCCTTTTGAAAAGATTTTTTTTCCAAATTGGTACAGTGCGGCGAATTACGAGGATGTAAATGGGCTGTGGAAGCGGTTTCCACGAAATCTGGCGCATCGTTTTGGATCGCATCAAGATCATTTCACGTGCAACCGCCGTCCCCTCTAAAGAGTTTCATCCGCTTGGCTACCCCCGGGATCACATAATGAACCCCTCAGACCTCGGCTTGAAAAACGAAAAAAAAAGAAGAACGAGCGAACGAACCAAAGAAAGAACGAAAAGGAAGGAGGGGATTGGGAGAAAAGAAACATTTTTTTGAAAGGTGAAGGGTGCTTCGACCAGAAACAAGAGGGCGAGAGATGACAGAGAGAGAGAGAAAACCGTCGCGCAATTACCAGCCGGAAAACAGATTTTCGAGGCTTCGGGAAAACGACAAAAAAAAAATGAAGAAGCGACGAGGAAAAAATCCCGAAAAAAAAGAAAAACTGGGACATCGTGGCCCCGGGAAAAACGAGCCCCCAGCAATTTCTCGAACGGGGTTCGAAAAGGCGTTCTTTAATTCGCGGTCGAGGAGCCGCGACAGACGCCCTGTTTGCAGATACGGATCTTTGGCCGCCGGGCGACGACTTGATTTTGAAAATTATATAGGCTAATATGGCGGCGGACGCTCGTTAACGATGCACTCGGACCCGGGGAACGCTGTTTGCGCGCCGCAGATTATCCACACCGACATAAACTCGGCAAACATTGCCACATTATTGAGTCATTCTGCCCCGCTACGTGAAAACTAATACCACTCGCTCTCCTCTTACAAATGTCTCATTAGAATACGCCTTAACGAGAGCCGAAAAATATCGCGACAGCTCGGATTCCGACGAGAGCATTCCTTCTACATTTCGCAATTTTTTCAAGACCGAACTAATATTTTTACCATGCTTTAATTAAATCATTTTCCTCGAGGTTCTTTGATGAGCAAACAATTTTGTCAGGCTCAAAAATATCCGTAAAAGTTCAAATCAACCTAAAATGGTCCTCCTGAAGTTTTACTGTGTCAAATAAAATTAATATACAGTAATAACTTCATTAAAATTATTGTCTTTGAAGTTCCTCGATGACCAAATAATTTTTACATTTCGCAATTTTTTGAAGACCGAACAAATATTTTTGCCATGTCGAAACTTTAATTAAATCATTTTCCTTGAGGTTTCTTTGACGACCAAACAATTTTGTCAGGCTCAAAAATATTCATAAAAGTTCAATTCAGCCTAGGACGGTCCTCCGGAAGTTTTACTGTGTCAAATAAAATTAATATACAGTAATAACTTCACTAAAATTATTATCTTTGAGGTTCCTTGATGACCAAATAATATTGTCTAGCTCAATAAAATTCATAAAAATTTAAATTGCATTATTTCAAACTATAAATAATAATTTTTTGAGCGAATGTCTCATTAGATTGTTCCTCAAAGGAGAGTCTAAGAATATGAAAGTACAAATTGCGTCGGAAGCATTCTCCTTAATTAATTCTTTAACTTTCCTACAACGCCAAAAAGGATGAACAAAAATTCAAATGTTAATAAAGTCTTTCCCCCACTTTCTTACATTTTAGTGCCCACCAGGAATGCATAAAATTCGCGAAACAATTTGCAGGTTCAGCCTCGGTAAAACGTCCCGCAGAATAAAATTCAGCTCGACGTTGGTGTTCAGCAGCTCAGTTTTAAAGCGAACGATTTTATTGTCGGACCGTGGGACAAGCCTGGACGTTAATGACGGTATTAGTCACGACACACGCTCCCCGCTGATTCCACTGGCATTTTTCTAGCAATCCACGCAATCTTGATTATCCATATTCGCCGAGTTGTTCGCGGTTTTCTTCCTTTCCGTACGAGTCCTCCGGCGATCTTATCGTCCCCGAGGCACGAGCTCCATTCTCGTCCCTTCGCCTAATCCCGTGATTTGCGAAATGCTTCCGTTCCGTTGGGCCTGGAATCGTTTCGGACACGTCTCTCACGAATATATTCGTCAATTATCGAGCTGGTTCGAAACGGCGCTAATAGTTTGCGCTTAACGGTATCTTCTGGCGAGGTTCTCGGCTACTTATGCGGTCTCAAACTCCATTTTTCCTCAAGAAAATTACATATTTTGCCTGAGCTTCTATTTCTCTAGACCAATCACAGCGTTATTACTAATTTTTTTTAATACGTTATGTCAGCGAATTTACAAAATAATATATAGCTCATACAATATTAACCCCTTGCCCCACAATGTCGTGTCAGACACGTGATGAAAATTCTGAGCAGAGTCTAATAAATATGTATGTTATTAATTTCCTTTAAGCCGAGATGAAATTCCTTTTTTAGGAAATTACGAACTATAAAGAAAGTCCTAATCACTGAAACCGTAAAATAAATTGTAGGGCAAGGGCAAATATCTCACTGTCTTAAATTTAATTCGAAGATTAAAAGAGAAGAGTGTGGGGTCAGCAAGCCTTTTGCTTATGCAGAGGCGTATTTTTGCATTTAAATTTAAATAAAAAAGTGAAATGGAAAGCAATATAAAATAAGCAATTAATTATATTTTTTATTTCTCCTAATTGAACCAAAATTCCACTAAAGTTGTCTGATCCACTGGAAACTGAGCAGTGTAAGAATGCCTTCTATTCTCTGGGTTAAAATAATTTTGTTGGGGAAAATAATGAAGCAGAGCTGATAAATCATTTTTCATATTTTTCCATCGAAAAATCGATGGGAAGAGGAAACAGCGACACGTCTATTTAATGAGGTTAACTCTCGACGTCGAAGTGGGGAAACAAACCTGCAATTATTTGGAGGTTTTCGAGTAATAGTGGATAATAATCTCTAGACTGCGGATTTTATGCATTTATAACAAAGATGGATACGTACAATTTAAAACAGTGGAGGTAAAAAGATTTAAGGCCATCAGTGTATTTGTTTCACCTCAATAAGATAATTAAAAGAAGAATTGAATTTTTATTTAGCTCCTATGTCTTGCAATCAATGCAAACATTTTTTATTTTGCATAAAGATCCGCAGTCTAATAATCTCACACAGGTATTCCATATTCGGGAAAAGTGCAACGCGGTTACGGGAAGCCGAGAACCCGGAACCTCGAAAGGGAAACTCGAAGGTTGTTCTTCTTGATAATTCGATTCTGAAGCCTGCTAAATCCGCGCTCGAACGTGCTCGAATTATATCGCGGAATTAAGGGGCAAGTTTCGGAAGCCGGAGTTGAGTTCGCGAGACACTCTCTCTCTGGCGAACTCGGTGGATTGCAACCGCTCGAATCGATTTACCGGGCCACCGGTGGAATAAATAATTTCTGTGGTGTCCTCCGTGAAATAATCGACTCGAGCGAGCCTGACGCTGTCATGGGGGTTTGTCTTTTAACCTGTGGCCAGGGGGAACGGTTCTTTAGGGGTCGACAATCGGCGAAGAAATCGCTGAAGCAATTTTTTAAGTCCTTGCTTGGACAATGTTGAAAAGGGTCCCTGTATTTTTATTCGTTGCTAGCGAAAATAATTTTGCGTCCTGTATAAAAATAATTACTGCGTAAAAATAATTATTGCGACACCTTTGTAGTTCGTTCGATTCATAAAGAATTCTTCTTCGATTTGATCTTAAAAATTTTTGTGCAACTGGAAGGAGGTACTGTTTTATTTGTGCTTGTTATTAATGAAAATATTCCCACATCCAATACAAAAACGAAGTTTGCATGATTTAATAAGTTAGTAGCTTGAAGCTGTAGATCTTTCCTTTTTGATTGGATAAATGTTTGAAAATTGTGTGCAACCGAAAGCTAGACGAACTATTATTATATTTATGTTTGAACTACTGCGCGCAACAGTAGTCTTTCCATTTTGCTTTTATTTAATTTTAGCAAATATAATAACGAAAGACAACTAATTTTAAGCAGTAGTCCCAGTATTAAATCAATAAATAAATAGCTCGGGGGAAGGATTATTCCCCTGGAAATTATCAGGGAGCGAGTCCGAGCGAATTTCCAAAAGTTATTATTTAATGGAGCGTATTAAATATCGGAGACGAATATTCGTAGTCCGCCGATGTTCAGTACGATTAGTGTAACGGAAAGATCACGTCGCGCATTTATCGAGCGATGTATTAAATCGCGCTTCGGTTCGGAATTAGTGCACTTCGACGAACTACTATAACGAGAGCATGCGCTGTTGGCCGCGATCGTTGTCAGAGAGAGGGAGAGAGGGAGGAGGAGAGAGAGAGACTGCTGTTAGATCGTATGTCCGTGTTTCGCGTAACGTAATTCACAACGCCGATTGATTGCGCCGTTACACGATGGGAATGTAATTAACGAACGATAAAACGTATTCTCTATCGGGGGTAATTGAACGGGGATATTGAAATTCAATAAGGCTTTCCGGTTATGGTGCTGTCGGTTGCAGTATCATTATTCTGCGATTCAGAGAGTTCCTGCTATTTAGCTACGCCGGAGGAGAAATGTTTGGATTTGATTTCGGGCGACCTTACGCT
The DNA here is from genome assembly GCA_028455795.1 of Lasioglossum marginatum. Taxonomy (NCBI): domain Eukaryota; kingdom Metazoa; phylum Arthropoda; class Insecta; order Hymenoptera; family Halictidae; genus Lasioglossum; species Lasioglossum marginatum. The sequence goes on along the minus strand of CM052245.1, from coordinate 17,471,246 downwards.
GCGTTCCCACCTGACATTGTCCACGGATTTATTTCGATTTATTTTTTAAATAAATTTGTTCATTGTAGTGTAATGAATGTGGACAACAAATTTTATTCATCGTTGACGCTAAGTTTACGGGACGCGCAGAAATGTTCTAATTAGACTGCGGAGCTTTATGCATTTATAGCAAAATTGAGTAGATGAAATTGAAAATTGTTGGAAAATTTTAAAGATTGAAGATGTCAATATATGATTTCTCCTCTATTATAATCATTAAGGACATATATAATAACATCCAGTTTGGTTTCTATTTCTTGCAATCGATGCAGGCAATTTTTATATTGCATAAAGATCCGCCGTCTAGTTCTAATATATTTTTAATTCGCGACTATTGGGATTTTAAAGATGCATCCATGAGGAATTATTCAAGAAATTTATTTCTGTGGGTATGTACCATTTTTAAAAATGTGGACAGACATATTCTCGTTACTTTTATAAAGTCATAGAATATTTTTAGAAATTTTTACAAGTAATGCCTAATGTGACATTTAAAAAGTGATGCTACGCTCGAGGACAACTATCGGGATCGCACTGTACACCTATATTTATTTCAAAATAAATCTGCTCGATAAAATTGATCTATAATGGACGTGTAAATAATTCCAGTGCAATAATTTTCGGGGTCCAAAAGTTCCAAGTCTCAAGGATTTGCAGTTTCGACTCCCTCGGCGATTTTAATTTCGGTGGAAACGTTTCTCACTGTTCGGAAAAAGGGGTGAGGAAAAGTATAGCTAGGAAAGGGAAGGAGCTCGGGTTTAAGAGCTGTTACCTTTGGACAGGTCGGATCCAGCTTGTTTTCAAAAGACACACTAGCTACGGGTTACCCCTCTGAATACCAATTAACGTGAATTACGTGGGTACATGGAATTCGAGACCGTACTTTGTCTCCGTTCCTCCGTTCGGATGTCTCTTTCTTCCACCATCGAGCTCCCTATATCCTTGTCGATTCTCTCCCTTCCTCTCTCTCTCTCTCTCCTTCTCTCTTTTCTCTTCATGCTCTCTCGCACGACTCGTAATTAATTTGTGGCGGGCCAGCGAGGACGCTTACACACCACGACTTCCCTTTTTTCAAAATATTGTTCCTAGTCCCAGTGATTCAATCCCGCTATGATTTTCCTTTCTCTCAATCGTATATATACTTGTTGTTTCATTATTTTCATATATTATTATTTATGTATTAGTATTATAATATATGAATAATTATAAATTAATTAATTTGTACACCTAATATACGTGCTACTATTGATCGAATATAAACACGATCAACAAATGGACATGTCGTTAATAGACTGCGAATATTAATAGTCATTAATAGACAGCGGATTTTATGTATTTATAACAAAAATGAGTAGGCGTGATTTAAAATATTGAAAACATTAGACGAATGTAAAAATACTGTTATGTTATTTTCAACCCGTTGAACTAATATTAAGACAGAAAATAAACTATGTCATTCCAGTTGGTTGAAAATCAGGTAGAAAATTTTTATTTTATATAAAGATCCGTTCTCTAGTCATCAAATATAAAATTATGAAGACATTAGAGAAGCATTGAATAGTGTTCTTATATTGTTCTCGACTTATTAAAATTAGTGAAAGAGGAACAACAATTTCCTTGGACTCAGAGTCGCCAGAATAAGATTTGTGTCCCCAAATAATCTATTCCCCTTAAATCGTGCTCCCTCCCCTCATTCGGCGACTCTGGATTACAATCTCAGTTGACTTTGACAATATTTATTTTGCATCAGCCCGGTAATCAATTTTGAAATACTCGTCGGAGTCTGTTGGAATTTTTCCTATCGCAATAAATCGAGCGAAATATTTATGATTGTCGAGTTGGCTAAACTTCTAGCGTCACGATGGAAATTATGATGTGTTAGGCAATGTTTCCGACGCATTTACGAATGGAGGATGACGGACAAGGCTCGCAGAAATTCGCGGAGCGCATTCGGAGCGTTTCTGAGCGGTCGAAATCGACTGCTCAGTTCCAATCTCCGTTTTGATATTCCAACCCGACCGGGCCCCGCAATTGGACATTCTTCTCGCGTTAACACCTGCGCATTCCGGCGATCCTATATCGCCCGGAATGGCTCTCCTACAATTACCTGGAAGGTTAATAAATATCCTCGGCCCCGCGCACGGCTCTCCCGGCCTCTCTTTTCTTCCCTTCTTCTTCTGTGTCTCAGCACAATCCATTGCGGTGACGGGGCAGCACTTGACAGACGCGATAAAATCGGCTACACATACACACCGGCGAACTGTGAAATAACGACGGCCTAATTGCCGTGCACTGCATTCGCGATGACGAATTCGAACGGTCTGAATTTATAAAAGCTTGCAGAAATAATAACACCGACGATCTCTCTTGTCAAAGCTCGGGCGAGATTAATGTTCTGATTATATTAGATGTATTAATTAATTTCCCTGACCCTTCTTGCTTCATCAATAGACTGCGGATCTTTATGCATTTATGGCTTATAAAAATTGTCAAAAAATGCTGGAGTATCAAATTCAACAGAATTAAGTAGGATTTTTATTTATTTTGGATCTACAAATTCTATTACCAATGAAAACAGAATTTCATTTGGCACCATATTCTGAAAATTTGTCTACAAAAATTGAAAATTGCATAAACATCCGCAGTCATCAATCTACTGATTTTTTGAACAGTTAAAATCATTTCCATCACTTCCTAATACATATTTACTTACAGCGACTCATCGAATTTTAATTATTAAAATATGTACAATAATTATTAGAGATACTTGCAGAAGTCGACAACTTGTACTCATTACATTAGCTCCACGATAACATTTTATTGTTATCGTCCGATGCAGCTGGTAATTTTTCAAGGTAATTATCTGCATGATGTTATTCTTATCTTTTGTACATTAGTTAGCCATTCACCGCTTATCTATGCTCAGTGTTATCAGTTCGGAGCGATAAGTTTGTGGACAACAAAGATAGTGACTAAGCTGGAATCACTATCAAAGTTTCTTTTGATTATTATATGTGTTAATGTACAAATAAAATACATATTATGAAACGAGATGTTTTATATCGTTCTATGATGTGCATGTTCTATTTTATAATTGCTAATGAAAATAACAAAAAAGACTTGTAAATATTCATTAGAATATAATTCTCGCGGCAAGTTGTGTTAAATTATAACATTATGTAAATTCCTGACAATATTGGGTCAGTGCATGCGAATTGCAGATTTCATCGATCGCAATGCACATTTGCTTGCATTTTTCGAAACGGAAATTGCCAAGAGCTGCAAGAAAATGGTTACAATAATATTTTCGCGAATCAAACTGCATCAAAGTTCACCGATTCAAAGAATTCATCGATCGACCATGACAAAGATACCCAGAGAGCCATTGAAAGAAACTGTTCAATAGTCAATCCCAAAGATAAATTACTCTTTTTTAGCCAGCCAAAGGAATCATTCAGCAAAGAGACCATGATTAATACAGTCGTTTAAATATTAGCATCGATTTAAAAAGTTTACTTCGACGAACTCGAGCTTTTAATGACGAAGCCAGAAACTTCTGCCTCGCCGGGGAGCCGTAGATAACTTTATCGTTTTCTAATAAAATTCATTTAAAGAGCCATTAACGGTCCAATGTTAAAATAACCTGGCGTTTTATGCACATTAACAAACTCGTGGGCGGGGACGCTGTAAATCACTGTTTTCATTACCTAACTAAAATCATCGATAAAACAGTCTCTTTCCCACGGGATAAATAACAATTTTACAATTTCATTTATTTCTCTATTTTGAGAGATACAGGAAGAATATAAAAGAGGCTGTACTTCACGTATGTAAAATTCCTAAACTCTCATCGACACAAATACTTTCAACGCTAATTTATTTTTCAAGACAAAATTATTTATTTCTCATCGATAAAACAGTCTCTTTCCCACGGGATAAATAACAATTTTACAATTTCATTTATTTCTCTATTTTGAGAGATACAGGAAGAATATAAAAGAGACTATACTTCACGTATGTAAAATTCCTAAACTCTCGTTGACACAAATACTTTCAACGCCAATTTATTTTTCAAGACAAAAATTCCACGAGTTAGACACAAATTAACCCTCACACTACCGGGTGGTCATATTTTTAATATTATCTTTTACTATTCGATTTTCATATTCTTGGATGATTACAGATTAATTTATATTTGAAGCATAAAAATATGCATTGTAATTATAAGGTGCATCGTCATTGAATTTCTTAGAAAATTTTGGTCATTCATTCATTCATTCCGTTATTCAACATTCATCACTTATAAGAGTTAATATTTTTAGGAACTCACAATCTTGATCACGAAATTACTTGAATTTTGCAGATGTTTCGGGGATGATTCGGCAACAAAATTAGTTGACTGTACAAAATCGATTTTACAAAGCACAAACAGTACACATTTCAGCCCCGGACAGTACGCGAATGGTCGAGGTCGGGTGATTTCGTTTCATTAAGAAATTTCACCGCGATAATAACAGTAATCGACGTATCGGCGCGATACTTTCGAGTCGTCGAAACTGAAAGTTCTCCGGCGCAAAACGGAGGGATAAAGCCGTCGGAAGTGTTCTTTCGAAGTAATGCCGAGGATTTTTTTAAGAGCGGAAACTTAGCTCCCTCGTAAAATTCATCTCCGCGCGGGCGAGAGAGAGAGAGAGTTCGTTGAAATTTTTAATGCGTTCCCGTGCTCTTGGTTCGGGGGTGGTAAGGGGTGGCTTAGAGGGTGGCCAGGGCGAAGTCGGACCCCGACGGTTCTATCCTTCGTTCATCGATTTCATGCAAAGTTATTCTGTTTGCCCGACTTCCTCGCGCAAAGAGAAACTCGAGGCACGAATTACAACATTAATTCAATTAAACTTTAGTTACACCGTGCACGGTATTAAAACGCAATTTCAGCATTCCCTGTTCAAACCGTAAATCAATCTCCTTCTCTCTCTCTTTCTTGCTCTTTCAAATATATACATTAAGTGTACGCAAATGTTTTAGCCTATCTTTTATTCATGTGCAACATACGAAACATCAAGTGATAATGGAGTTGATTATTTAGTCACATCGATAAGAAACAATTCCTAATATTTACATATTCGGTTGCCAAACAACGAATATTTAACGTCGACTCTACATCGGTCTCAATAATAAAATGTACAATAATATCACAGCAAGATAAAAATTATCTACATCGATTACAAGGATCGATTACTGGAACCAAATAAAAATTTGTTTTCTCCATTAATTATTTTAATACGTTGATAGCAATATGTACAGGGTTTTTCATTGATAATTCCTCAACGAAGCCACGGAGAGCATTCTCGCAAAGGAAAAAGACCTCGAGAATCACCCCCTCTAAGTACAACATTTTTGGGACATTCTGTATACACCGAAAAATGAAAAGGAGCGAGTTCAGCGAACAGTATTTTCGAAGAGGCCGTAGAAATTGATTCAATCTGTTGTTTCGATATATATGTATATACCGATGTGTAATATTTTTCTTCCCCGATATTTTTTAATAACAGATTCTCGCTAAACTATTCCCGGACGAACTATGAAAAAAGGGGAATTTAAATGCCCAGCGTTCCGACGATCGAAAAGCGAAACAACAACGAAAAAAAGCTATGGAACAGGACCGGGAAAAAATGGTAACGAAATGTTTTAGCGCGGCTAAATGTTTCCGGAAATACTATTCGATACGTTCTTTTGCGCGAGCCACTCGATCGCGATAATCGAACATTGCACACGCAGAGAGAGCGAGAGAGAGAGAGGCAGCGAACTCGGACAATCGCTCGACAACGCGATTTATGATTCATCGTCGACAGGAAATCGCGACGCGACCGGATTAATCATGATTTGCTGTAATTGCGTTCAATTTGTTCGGAATTGCGAAAATTCGCCTAGATCCCCGTATGTATGACCTCTGTGAAACAAACATGACGTTATTGTGTCACCATTATTATTGTTATTATTATTAATAGCGTTTTTATCATCTGTTTGACGAGAGCAGGCGTTATCAATTCGGACACGATAAGTCTGATGGCTGTAAAGATAGTGATCGAGTTATATGGCTCTCTTATTATGGATGCAGATAAAATATGTTTTATAATGTTCTGTAGCGTGTCTATGTTGCTGTGCAATTTACGATAATTATTGTTATTGATTTTGGCGTATTTAAAAATATTTGTTAGGAGTCGGAGTCTTGGAAGAATTATATCCAATATATCCATTATATCCATTATAAACGAAATAGATTGATTTATAATCTGGCTTGTATTTAGTGTCAATTTATAAACAATCAATGAAACGTATAATAATTAATGATTTGTAACAAAATATTCGATGAAATGTAATTCCTACTATAATAAATCAATATTTAATCAAATTCGTATTCCCAATTAATTTGTAATAAAATATTCATTGGAATTTAATTCTAAAAAGAGGATTTGCGAAATTGATTTCTAATAAAATTTACGCTTCCAATAAATGTATAATAAAATGTCTCATCAAATGCAAACCATATAAAACTAATTTTCAAGAACCAGATAAAAATTTACATTTCAACCGAGCGCCAATAACGCTTCAAAACTAGCATCCGAAGATTCGTATCATCGGGGAAACATTTTTATTTTGCATTCCCCAGCGGGGACTCTATTATTTTATCCTTTGTGACATAATGAAAGCGTGTTTCCACCGTTTGCTTCCTGCAGTTTCCCTTTTAGCCGGTTTTTACGAGAAGCAGGGATTACTGTCGGAGTGTTCCGTCCCGCTCGCACGCGGGGGGATTACTATGATTATTTTTATTAGAATTGAAAATAAAGGGTGAACGTGGCGAAGAAGAAAACGTTGTAGCGTCGTTCACAGCGAGTGGGTACACGGTGGATACAAGGATACTAAACACGAGATACACAGTGTGCCGGCGAGCTGTGCGTCGTCATTTTGAAAGCTAATGGAAGGATAAAGGGGTGGGCTGTCTACAGTTGTAAGGTTGCTACGAATGCAGGAAACCGCGAGAGAGTCCCATTGTTGTACGACATATTGGTTTTCTTGTTACCGCTTTGCCCCACTTTCGGGATGCGACTCCTCTGTTTTCTTAGCAGGGAATTCCACTATAAATTCGATACTTTGATTGCGCAACCAATGCAACGACTTGCATCTCCGCAGAGATTGCATTTGGGAAGATGGAAGAGCGGGGCTCGTTCGAAAACGGATTTTGTAGTACACGCTGTTCGACAACGGGATTTAATGGGTTTCTTTCAGACGCGGCTGAAGATGACACAATGGGGCAAAAATTTTAATGAAGACACTTCAAACGAAACTCTATCTTCTTCTTCCTTATCAAGAAAAAACCGTTCGTCCCGCTGCGCTGCTGCTGGCTTAGAATGATAAATCGACCAGCCGTGCGCGAAGCGCGCGCTCCTCTTCATTTACATTCGTAAAGAGTAAGTTTCAAAGACCGGAACTCAATAGAAACTCATTCCGCCATTAATGATTCCATTCGACGGAAATATAAACGCGCCCCGCACAAAACCCGATCGATATTTCGAAAATACCTCTACGACCTGTAAATGTTTCGTAATTTAATAAATGTTTTTCGGAATTGGTTCACAATTTTCTTTTATATTATTCACTTAGGGTGATTCTCCGCGAAGCTTTTCAACGTTAACGAACGAAACTGAAAATTAGTAAATATACTGCGTTATTATAATTTTTAAAAGATCCTCGTGTAACTTTATATTTTAAATGAATTCAAATACATTATGATATTAATTACATTTAGAGAAATATTTTTCCCAGTCTCCCGGCCACAGAAAAAGGCTCCAATGAAGGTAATCAAATGAAATAAAAATAGAATAAATAAATAGACAAATAAAACAAAACTGGTATAAACTAGTCCAATCAAATAATCAAATAAAAATAGAATAAACTACTCCAGTAAAATAATCAAATAAAAATAAAATAAACTACTTCAATAAAATAATCAAATAAAAATAAAATAAACTACTCCAGTAAAATAATCAAATAAAAATAGAATAAACTACTGCAATAAAATAGACAAATAAAATAAAACTGGTATAAACTAGTCCAATAAAAAGAGAATAAACTAGTCCAATAGAATAATCAAATAAAAATACAATATAAAATACTCCAGTAAAGCTAATACATATTAATTTACTATCAATATAATCAGTTAAAGAAATTGTTTAAAATCACCGGTCAAGGGACTTTGGAAGTTCATTCTAAAAAATCCCAACGCAAAGGATTAAAAAAATTATACAAATTCATGGCCGCAGTACAAATATTCACCCTGCCCTCCGGCTTAGGGACAAACAAAGTTCGCAGCGACAACCGCGAAAATTAACCAAGCATCCGGCGTTCGGCCCGGTCCATTACACCCACGCTAAAAGACGAAGAAGAAGAAGAAGAAGAAGAAGAAGAAGAAGAAGAAGAAGAAGAAGCAGCTCCCGGTTGCTGTTTATCCTCGCGCGCGCGATCTCAGGAAAGAGAGACGTATTCCGATGTAATCGTGGGCGTAGATCAAATCGTCTTATTAATACAGCCCGGGGGTGTGGGTCGGAGGGGAGTCGTTCCCGAAAAGATCATCCCTGAAGTCATTATCGTCTCCCTCGAAAAACCGAGGGGGCGAGCAAGCAGAACGAGACAGACAGGGAAGAGACACGAGATGGAGAGAAAGCGAAAGGGAGAAGGAGAGAAACGGAGAAGAAAAGGAACGAAAGAGGCAAAAAGGATACAGCGTATACACTCTCATACACATAGGTGGAGGAGGCGCGCAGACCGGGCAATGGGAATTCACCCCTGTGAAAAAAGTTGGTTTCATGGTCGGGAGTCGGGGTCTCGAGTATTGACAATGAATAGTTTTCTTCCCGTGGCAGAAGGCCGCGTGGTGGGAGCCCGGAGAGCGAGAGGAGGAGAGGCAGGAGAACGAGAGAGACTCGGACAGCCGCGGAGAGAGCGAGAGAAACTGAGAACACGAGAGAGAAAGGGTGAGGAAGCTGAAAAGAGCTAGCTGTAAGCTGAAACAGGCCGTCGGAGAGAGAAAGAAGACTCTCGACAGCTTCAGAGAGAGCAAGCTGTACTCTGAAACAGCGTGTTGGAAGGAGAAACGTGATAGATAGAGAAACACAGAGCGTCCCTCCACAGCTTCTGCTAAAGAGAGAGAGATAATGAGAGAAAGGGGAGGGAGGGGAGAACATATGGCTCGACCGAATGTAGCTATGAGTGGGACAGAAGCGCGCCCGGTGGGGGAAAACAGAAATATAGAGAGATAAAGACACATGGAGAGACAGAATGGCAGACGGGGGTGGGGCGGCAGAGAGGGGATGCAGAGAGAGGGAGAAGGAGAGGAGATAACATAGAGAAACACGGTGCAGAAAGGGACCGAAGAGGAACACCGAGGAAGATAGAGAATCCGGAGAGGGAGGGGAAGATTTGATAGGGGGGATGGGTTTCCATGGAAACGCGTCGTACTCCCGACCAACTCAGATAGGATATATAGGTATATATGTGTTTACATACCTACATTAGATACATACATTATAGTATTATACGGCACATGTACAAGATACTCGTACGAGAAGAGCCGTAATTTGTAAGTCGATTTCCTCTTTTTTCTCTCTCCTTTTCCCCCTCCCCTCCGCCCCTCTCTATCTCTATGTTGGCGCGTCGCAGTGCAGTGCATCTTGGAAGGTGAATTAGTGCAACATTAAATATTAATATTTGATTCCACGGGCTTTTATGCACACCGTTTCACCCCGTAAGAGCGCGTGTTTCGGCGCGTTCGACCGACACAGCAAATTCGTTCTCGTGTTTAATTAATTGCGGGAATTTATGTGAATTAGAAATTGTCGATTTCTGAGGAACGGAAATTAAATAAAATGAACGTCCTCTTTTACTAATTCGAAAATAGTATTACTATAATTACTAATCGAAAATAGCGTTGTTGTGTTTTTATATTCTTTCAATGTCTTCGCAAATTCGTGGAGTATTTGATTTGTTGAATGATCGAGCGAGAAACGAAGAGTACAAGTTTCTGAAATTCCTGGACCACGCGCCACCCTAATGGAAACCTTTAATCAGCAGCATAAATATTCATCTGGCCAGCATTTTTGCAAATGGAACTGCAAAAACGCGGATTTGCATAAGGATCTGCAGTCTAGTTACTCCTTATGAAATCAGCAATTAATAAAGCCTGTCGGTGTTCATTCGGTATACTGCGGATTTTATGCATTTATGGGAGACCGCGTGGATTGGAAAAACTGGAAAAACGTTAGGGGAATTCTAGAATACTGTTATATCGATTTCAAGCTATTACGACGATGGAATGAAAAAATAAATTGCTGTTCTGAATCTGTATGTTGCGATTTAGATAGACAATATTCATTTTCCAAATGCAAATTAACTATATAACTAACAATATTAACTGTTTTTTAATAGACTAATTTATGAGTGAGTTGATTAAACTCTGTAAAACACGATCACTTATTTCCGTTTTATTATGTAGAAGATTTTTGATAAAAATTGTATAAAACGATTGCATTTTGATACGACTGTGTTATCATTATACGTCAGCCGTTTTGCATATTGATTTCTCGCGTATTACAAACGCATATATCTCGACTGCGAATTCTATGCATTTATGCAATTTATTAGCTGCACAATTTAATTCGTGACCTCCCACAATTAACCGATTGTAATAAACGTAAGATATTATTTTATTTAAAATGAAAAATTGAATCGTCCCAGAAAAATTCATCATGCACATAATGGAATATTAATTCCGGCGAGTTAATTTTCAACATAAATCGAGAATCGGTGAATTATTTTCGCAATCGCGATCTCTCGCGGTTGAACAGTGGCGGACGACTTTGCGCGAGGGGAAAATTAAATCTGAATCGCGATGTAAAAATCGCAAAAGAAAATGGTGACCGCGCGCGGAAAATCCGCTGAAGGGGTCCCTTTGTCCGCGACGCTTCTCGCGTGCATCGCGGCGTAAAATCCGCGTTAACTTGCAAACACATATAAATAAGATAAAATATTATTCGCCAATTATCTGAAAGCTGAATAACTCTGCGAACTTCAAAGAATGCGTGGGGACCGGTTAAATATTAATATTTCATTTCGTGCTTTTATTCGACGTTTCTCTCTAACCCCCTCCCACCCCTCTTCCTTTCTCTCTCTTTATATATATATGTATACATATTTCGCGTTGAATTTTTATAAACGGGGAATAAAGAGGAAAAATATCCGCGTGTCCCCCGTGAAATATTCCAACGTTTAATTAAGTAAAATGTTGATTACGTTTCGGAGTTGAATTTGCGGGGAGCACCGCAAATAAAATGTAGCGGAAATAACGCAAGAATAATTTACAAATTAAATATAACTCACCGGCCAGCCACCGGTACACATGTATACATGTATATTTTTCGAATTCAAGTCTCTTTTCGAACGGGCTTCGTATGCGTGCGTGCGTGTGCGCTCGCGAATCGATTAATAGCCATTCCATTCCGAACGCGAAATTTTCGCAATTCCCGTTTTTAATTTATATAGATTTATTCGACGTAATCGGGGAAGTTTGCCGATATTTTCGCGACGCGATTGTTCTCCCGCTTGTTCCGGCGCGCGATTCGACACGAAACAATGCCCTCGTCCGATTAAACAATTACGTGTTTAAACACCTGTCCGCTCGTTAGAAAAACGGAATAATATTCGCCGACAGGACGGTGTGTTTTTTACGTTGCGATGAATAACTTCGGACGCTGTTGATGCCTATGCAAATTTGCATCGCCGGCGTTGAATAAATTACAAAGGCACGAGTCACGCTGCAAAATTTATTTCTCTTGTCAAGGCCGACGTTGTATCGAAAATAATATGTAGAGAAACCAATGCCCACGATCGAAATTTTTGCGCTTTATCGCGCGAGCGCGACACCGGTATTTATGCGAAATTTGTCGTAGATTGTTAAACAAAATATTTTCGATTCGAACAAAACGTTACGCGTTATAAGCCGCGCGAAATTCACGTGATTTCAATTGAATTCCCGTATTATTGGCAAATCGGAATATGAAATGGAATTTCATTTCGCGAACATCGTCGGGGTCGATGTATTAAAAACAATGCAAAAAGGGGAACGTATTGTTCCGCATTCCACATTTTTCCTGCGTTCATAGAAACACGGGAAACGCAGTCCGCGCCGTCCCCCGATTAATTATAAAACAAAGTTTATTCAAGCGTGGCTCTGTAAGTTTAAATTAATTGGAACGAAATAACATGTAATTACTTTCGCGAGCCGAGCTTCAGAAAATGAAATGTAAAGTAAAACTGCGCGCGCGAGGAATTTTATTAAAGTCTGTATCTTATTCAGTTTTCCGAGCTATTTCCGCGAAATTAAATTCGCGTGGGGTGAATGAAAATAATATTCGCCGGGCCGCGCGGGATGATAAAAATCAATTAGATGACGTCAGTGAGATATTGTCCGATAAAACGATCTGTACGTAAACAATAACGCTAATGAACAAATTGTAACGATCTTGGACGATTTTTATTATTGATGCGCTGAACGTGCCTCTTTGTTCGAATAATATTCAATGTTTATAATTTTGTCAAAAAAATACCATTATATTCGGGAGAGTCTGAAGAATAATTGTGCACAAAAATGATCCGCATAGATTTTATAGTTGAAACAAAATAAATTCTTGAAATTCCCTGTTTATAAAAAATTGTTTATACGCATTTCAATTTTTATAGAATTAAGCAAAATTATACCATTGTATTCGGGATAGCGCGTGAAGGATAATTGTGTATAATAATAATCCGCATAGATTTTGTAGTTAAAAGAAAATAAATTCTTGAAGTTGCCTGTTCATTAAAAATTGTTTAAATGCGTCTGAATTTTTATGGAATTAAGAAAAATTATACCATTGTATTCGGGAGATTCTGAAGAATAATTGTGCATAGAAGTAATCCGCGTAGATTTTATAGTTGAAACAAAATAAATTCTTGAAGTTGCCTGTTCATTGAAAATTGTTTAATCGCGTTTGAACTTTTATGGAATTAAGAAAAGTTATACCCTTGTATTCGGCAGAGTCTGAAGAATAATTGTGCATTTAAATTATCCGCATATATTTTATAGTAGAAATGAAATAAATTCTTGAAGTTACTTGTTCATTGAAAATTGTTTAAACGCGTTCCAATTTTTATGGAATTAAGAAAAATTATCCATTGTTTTCGGGAGACTCTGAAGAATAATTGTGCATTTAAATTATCCGCATAGATTTTATAGTCGAAACAAAATAAATTCTTGAAGTTGCCTGTCCATTGAAAATTGTTTAATCGCGTTTGAATTTTTATGGAATTAAGAAAAATTATACCATTGTATTCGGGAAACTCTGAAGAATAATTGTGCATAGAAATAATCCGCACAGATTTTATAGTTGAAACAAAATAAATTCTTGAAGTTGCCTGTTCATTGAAAATTGTTTGAACACGTTTGAACTTTTATGGAATTAAGAAAACTTATACCATTGTAGGGAGAGTCTACAGAATTATCAAAAATTGTAGGAGTTGCAAATGAATGTGGGCGAAATTGATCCTGCGGGCAACGCTCGCATAAATTCGCGGGGGATTCCATTTGACGGCGACAAAGGCGAAAATCAGGAACAAGGTATGCAAAGACGAAGGATTCATGGGTCAATGAGGCCTTAGAGATACTTTAGAAATACAGTGTTCCCCTCTCTCGATCGACGCTGGAGTCCAGGAGGGCGCATTGGCGTAGAATGCCGTCAACAGAAATAGAATTCCAATAAAGCAGGTTTTCAAGTGATCACGTGAAAAGCTCGCTCCTCTCCCGCTGCGCTCGCGCACCCCGCTCCGGCCCGACCCGACCCGCCCGCACCCGTGGCGGAGCACATATTTGCATGGATTTGAATAATAATCGCGTTACGTAATTCGAGCGGATTACGAAACCGTTTTATCTCCCCCTGTTAATTACGCTTCTTATTACAAATTGAAAACACGCGTTCCCGCCTATCTGTGGACCATTCTTTCTACCCGCCATTGTACCCATCTGGGACTCGAACAGAAACAAACATAAACAACCGTTATCGATGCGTGTATCCACTCGTGCAACATGGGCATTGCATTCTCGGTGCATTCCGTTTATCAATTGCATTTCGATCCTTTTTTTTTATGTTTGCGTCAATGATAAACAAACTCGTCGCTCAAAGCGAGCCGTGAATGGTTGAACAGGATCGGTTTTAATCCTTGTCCAGTCCCCATTTTGTTCAATTTATGCATTTGAATCTAATTGACATACTAATGAAAAATTAACAAGATGGAAAAATAAATGTTGTAAATTCCCTCGTTGGAAATTAAAAGCCACGTATTGTATGATCAGATTAAATAAAATTTTAGTGCAGAATATAAATAAAAATTAAATTTTGCATCCAAGTGGTATCAAAATCATTTTTCCCGTCGATAAATAAAATGAGACAAGCAGCTTTAATCTCGAAATTTATACGCAAATTACGAACAGACTCTCTCGAGAGCAGAGATTAAAAAAATTACAGAACGTAAAATTCAATAGAATGAAATACTACGTCATTCTATGAGTGAGAGGCCAGGCGAGAGTGCACAGTGCAACTTTATTTAATTTCAATTGCATCGGATTTGCGTACAAAGAAGAGAATTTGCATAGAGGTCTGCAGCGAAATTGCATTTCAAGTATATTTTCCTTTGGTAGAATTTTCATATTTCACTGGCGAAATGTGTGCACGAATCTGGTCGAACAGTTTCAACCGAGTAGACTAGAAAAGATCTGAAATATTTCAATACGATTTAATATAATGTGCTATTTAATTGCAATTTTATTCAATTATAATCGCCCTCGGATTCGCATAAAGGTTGGAGTGCAATCGTAATTTGAGATGTATCATTTTATGGTATAATTTACATTTTTCATGGGATTTTTTCATGTTCCGCTCGTTAATAAATGATATAAGAAGCTCGAGCAGCGTATGAATTTCGAACAGACTCGACGAAATGTTACAAAACGAAATATTTTAATTAAACGCTGTGCGTCATCTCATTTCGAATTTATCGAGGCAGGAGTGCAATTTTATTGAATTAAGCGTAAAGGTCTACAATGCAACTGCAATTTAAGGTGTACACTTCTCGGGGGTATAATTTTCATTTTTCAAACGAGTTTTCTGCGAACGGTGCCCGGCGGCGCGGCAGCCGCGTCTAAATAAACAAAATAAGAAGGCTCGATGGCTCGGGAAAGAGAGTGCGGGCACATCGTGAAAATTAATCGCCGGAAGTTCGAAGAAGCATGCGAGTGAAACACGGCTTTTTACTACTTTTATCGCGGAACGGCCGCCATTTATATTCATAACGAAAACACGACGAGCTGTCGCGAGCGAAAC
The DNA here is from genome assembly GCA_028455795.1 of Lasioglossum marginatum. Lineage (NCBI taxonomy): Eukaryota > Metazoa > Arthropoda > Insecta > Hymenoptera > Halictidae > Lasioglossum > Lasioglossum marginatum. The sequence goes on along the minus strand of CM052245.1, from coordinate 17,455,743 downwards.
AGAGGCCAAGATTCGCGCGAGAAACGCCTCGCGTCGTCCTTCGAGAGTCTTTTTCTCTCTCTAAATATAGTTCGAACACGAAAAGCCTCGTTCATTTTTACGCGTCGATCATCGTGCGTGTCCCTCTTTCACCCCCGCACCTCGCTTCACGGTCAAGATCTTCCAAATTATCGAATCGATAATTATTAATCATTCGCCGGTAATTACGAGCACGATAACGCAAACTGAACTGAACTCGATATGTACTTAACCGCAAATATTTACCCGTCGTTCCTCGCCCTGCTTCCAACCCCCCTCCCACCGCCCTCCATCCTCCCACCAATCACCTGAGTTTGCAGAACGTATCGCAAAGGTATCGATAACATTCGAATAATCCTCGGGATGTTGGCACATTTTTTAATATTTTTGAGGCTGGGTAAAATTGCTTTTTAGACGACCCCAGAATTTAATTGCAAATTTTATGCAAACTAAAAATGGTTTACTTCTTTTCTCGACAATTTTTGTGAGCTAGAAATAATACAGTCAATTTCTATAATCCAAAATTTATTTATGGTTTTATATTTGATCTATTAATTTGTTCGTAAATGCATCAAATTCGCAGACTCGCCTGTAAAATCGAACGTCGAAAAAGTTGTCAGAAGACTACGAAACAAATAAACACAACAGGCGTTTCTTTCGATGCGAAGGAACGGCGATATTTATTTAAACTGTTTGCACAACTTGTGCTTTACTGCTCGCAGCCAGTCGTAGACTGTGTGTGTTCGCTTCGCAAGACAAATTTTACTCGGCAAAGATTACTATATCGATCGTAAAAACAAAACGAAACTTAATACGAAATTTCTGCGCGTGGAAATGATTAAATCAGTGAAAGCAACGGGACTTGGATATTTCATTGCACATTTATCAGAACTGTAAAATAGCTTAGTGGAAAATAACTGCGTCGTTTATACGAGCATGTGGAAATAGTCTAGTTAAATAGCACGGATACAAACCAGTCACTTTTAGTGTTTGCTAATCCCGGTGCAAAGGAATTAAATCAGACGATAAAATCCTGTGTTAGTTAATGATCGAATTAAAATGAATAGTGCGAAACGGTACCAGGTAATCAGGAAATGAAAAAGAACGATTAAATCAGAGTTGTAAAAGCGAATATAAATTGTCAATTTAATTGCTACTCTTCTACCTATTTTTATTATGGTCAAAAGTTAGTTCTTTGTATCATTTTATTTTAATTGCAGCGTAGGTACTCTGTCGAAAATTAAAATAGTATTGGGTTCGAACGAAAGTTCTTAGCGTTTTGTAAATTAAAATTGAAAGCTAAAATTCAGATATTTATTCATAGATTTATTCAATAACATATTTTCCATTCTGTTCTAGTACTTTTTGCCATTTTCGAGGTAATTTCTCGTGTTATTGAATAAACATATGAATAAATGCCTTAATTATTATCTTCTTAATTTGAAAACGCTACGAACTTCCTTTTCAATCCAAAATTTCTCTCGCAATTTTTGAGGATAAAATACAAATTGTTAACCCATTTTTTAGCGACAGTGTACCGGGCTTCCATTATCATTCTACATTTCTCGAGCAACTTTTCAGGAGCGCATTTCGGTGCCTATGTTTACACGACATTCTTTTCTTGCTTTTACTCGTCGAACATGCTGGCGCCGCGGGAAAAACCTGGGACACCCTGTACATATATTTCCCACTATACATATATGTATATATTGTGTATATATATATTTTCTGCCATGTATATATATATGTATATATTGATCCCTGGCGCCAGGCTTCCCTCGGAAGAAAACAAGCAATATAACCGAAGAATGCTCTATTGAAAGCTCGTCGAATGGAGGCTAGGATCTCAATGCCCGGGGAACGCTTCGTGCCTTGAGATTTTCATTACGATCTCGCATTAAAATATTACCGTAACGATTTTCCGAGCTACATTATCGTCGTAAAACATGGCATCGGTGTAAGCCTTCGGCGACAAAAAGGAAGAGAAATCGGCCGATTATCGTCGCTGATAAATCGGCGTGTGTGACGTTGTCATTATCGCGATTCGTTTATTACGCGGATTAATTTTATTAGAACATGTGTGTTCCTTGATCATCCCTCTTCTCCTCGATTTTCTTTTATTTCTTCCCGATAGATCCTCCGGAACGCAGATCTTCGTGCAGTCTCTCTAAACTGCAGACCTTTTTGTGCGTTTATCGTGAAAGTGCGAAAAATAATTTCATTTGAGAATTAATATGTTTATCATAAAATAAATTTTGCGCTCCATGTGTCTTTCCGGAAATTATCTAGGAATTGCCAAACTTGGAAATAATACTTGACGATAATATTTAGAATTTTGGAAATTTTATTTCAGTTTATTTCATGCTTTGTAAAATAGCCTAGCAATTTTAAAACCTGAAAATATTGCATCCTGATAATTAATTACCCGTTATGCACGGCTCATTAAGATTATTAAAAGAGAACAAATACATTTTTATTTAAATTCTATTTCTTGCAATTGACACTGAAAATTTTAATCCGTCAATATTCATGATCTTGAGAAAGAAGTGGTCAATAGATTGCAGTTTCTGATGCATTTATTGCTCGGTCATTATCGCGATCCGTTTATTGCGCGACGCGCTGATTAATTTTATTAGGACGTAGCCCATGTGTGCGTGTGTGTATACGGTTGATCATCCTCTGTTCTTTTGTTCCTTTCTTTATTTCCTTCTTTTATTTTTTCCCCTCTCCCCCCGGGTCGTTTTCTTCCATTTCATTCGTTAACGATCTATTTTTCTTGGCATGCGGAGCTTCCCCCGGAGCGTGAACTGGTTTCGAACGAGTGCCGTGCCTTTTACGTTTTCTGGTTTTTGTGCTCCTCACCGAGGGAGACAAGGGCCGACGACTTTTAATGGACGACAGGGCGAGCTCCATAGGCGTAAACCGCGATTGTGTTCACAAGGGCCCTGGCTTCTAATATTCCGACTACTTTTCGACCGATGGGAACACGATAAGGGGGAGCACAGCCACCTGCGTCGACTTTCTTCTTTTTATTCTTCCTCTTTGTAATTTTTCTCTTTTTCTAATCTTTTTTTCTTTATCTTTTCTGTCTTTACCTTCTCCTCTCGTGGCTCGGAGATACGCCTTTGATATGAAACGTCACTATTAGAAGGGACGATGTTCCCAAAAATTTGTGGAACACCAGAATCACGTATTAGGAGTGGCCCCACACTGCATTTTTCGATCGAAGAAGTTTTTGGTGAAATGCATTCTTTACTCGACTTGTTTTCTATCTGATTATCTGACAATTTTTGGTGGGAACTTTTTAATAATATATTAATGGTGTTTCTACTGCATTTATCATGTGGACAATTTTTTTATAAAATTATTTAGCAACCTCCAAACTCGAAAACATCATTTTAATTTATGAAACGAACAGACAAAATTTGTGAAACACAAACATAATTTAATTTGACGCGTCAGACGCGAAGAATATTTCGATAAAATAAATTTTTCACTTTATTCGTTTTTTTATAAAATAATCTAGTAGCTAGTCTTGGGAACAAAACAAAGAAAATTGTGAGCCACAAGAACAATTCAATTTTAGCTCTTGCACATAAAATCAATTTTTCAATCGATCTGTTCTTTTTTTCAAACAATCTAGTAAACGTACAATTTAGAAACATTAATCCTGACAATATTCATGATCTTAAAAATACAATTGGTGTATTTGTATGCATTTGTTGCAGTTTACAATTTCCAGAATACAAGAATAAAATATCAGTGGCATTCTTACTGTATTTTTGGAACGCGATGGGGAGAAACCACCTTCGTCGACTTTCTTATTTTTTCGTTCCTTTTTCTTCTTCCTCTCTCTCTCTCTCTTTCTACCTCTCTTTTTTTCCTCTTTGTAATTTTCTCTCTCTCTCTCTCCCTTCTCTTTCCACAGTCCCGAGATGCCTTTGATATGAAACGTCACTATTACGGTCGGGACGATATTCCCGGCCGGAAGCGGAAAAGCGATGATGAAAGTCTTCTATCCGCTTTCGAATCTGATCGTTCTCCCTGGTTAATATGTTCGAGCACTGATACTTTGATCGATGCATTATATTCACCGAAATTCTATCGGTGTCTCGATCATTGATTCAGACCGAAGAGTCTCTCAATGTTTTCTGCTTTACAAAAAGACAATTTCTATTTATCTCGTTACTGTTTGCTTCAATCGTCACACATCTCGGTCATGAATTTACGACAGAGAAATATTCTTCGAACATTTATTTACAGGTAAATTTATCTTCGTTCAATTTTATTTCAATCTTTTACTTCCACTATTAAATATTTTACAAGAAATATTTCTCTTCGATAAATTACGATTTGCAAATAGACTGCGAGTATTTATATGTTTGCAGTAATTCACGAGATATTAAAAAGGTTTATTTCGAACAATTTCCATTAAAATTAATTTTCAGAAGAAATGTTTCAAAAATCTCAAATCATAGATTGTTAGTAGAATGTTTATAAAATACTTGCCAATTTCAATGAGCTTACAATGACGACACATTTCAATTTCATCAAAATCTGAGAACAATATAAATTAAATAATAATACAAATAATAAGAGAAAAGACGAAAAACTGATTACAATGTAGCTGATATTAAATATTTAGTAGAGCCATAGAAAGTTTCTGTTGCATTTTTTTGTGGTTCTTTTTTGAAGTAGTGAAAATACAGAGTCACTTTAAAGTTTCGCCTGGCTTTTATTAAAATATTCCAGGGACGACGTTCTACGTGGCGTTGAAATTTTCGAATTTCTGTATGGCAACTTCTCGTGTCTCAGTTCTTAGAAACGGTTTTTAGGGTCGAGGCTCCTATCCGACAGCTGTGGGCGTTCCACTGTTATTGCTGTCCTTAACCCTGGAGCCGGCAGGAAAGTGCTCTCCATAATACCGCAGCCCCAGTTTTTCTATATTGATCACTCTGCTTTCGTTACGCTCTATGAAACTGATCCCGCTCCTCCTTTCGGATTCGCACTCAATTAATTTTCGAGCACTCGAACGCCTAATTACGTTTAGAGTATCTCGGACAATTTCGTTGAAACGAATTAATTAATCCTGCTCGCGAGGACGACTGTTTTGAACCAAGCTGTTTAATGAACGAAGATTCATTTGATGGACTCGTTAACAAAGAACAATTATTTCCTATAGATAAAAATTATTTAATCAAATTATGAGATTTCGTGAATTGAGGAAAAATATTGTCTGTGTGAAACATGCATATGTATGAATTCGAGAATGTCAGAAATAATTGGCTTTCGGCCAGATTGCATCCATTTAATTTGCGAAAGGTCGACTAAAAATGATTTCGTTGAAATACAAATTAGTAGGTCAAGTGAAGAATTATTTTATGAAATTCGGAACTTGTAGGTTATCACAGTACTGAATTAATGTATTTATATAGGCAATATTAGGTGTACAAATTAATTCGTGGTCTCTCGTTCCTGAATTTATTGATTGTATACACAGAACCGAAATACTCCATTTGATATGCATTTTCTACACCGTAATTAATAAATCAATGCTCTATTAAATACTGCAATAAATACTCAAATAAATATTCTAATAAAAATAGTCTGATAAATACCCTAATAAATACTCTAATAAATACTCCAATAAATATTCTAATAAATACTCTAATAAATACTCTAATAAATAGTCTATTAAATACTGCACTAAATACTCTAATAAATAGTCTGACAAATAGTCTAATGAATACTCCAATAAATATTCTAATAAGGTGATTGATTGTACAAAAACCTCGAATCAATTCTGTTAACACTAAAGGCCCCGAGAATGCATTAGCGTAAGCAGCGACTAAAACGCAGTGACCAATTTAGTACACAGTGTACACGAAACCCGAGCACAGGGGGGATAACAAAACGAAAGGATTCACCCAGAGTCGACGAGTTTGTTCCGCAGGATCTGCTCGTGTGCCAAACGCGCTTCCTGCACACGGGGCGTGCGACTCAGATTGTAGAGAAGTGTACAAGGACACTGGAGGAACACGAGCTTCCGGGATAATCCAATATTTTTCAAGAGCAGCATGCGGGGGCAGAGGACAATCTAGAGAGAGAAAAAGAGAGAGAGAGAGAGAGAGAGAGAGAGAGAGAGAGAGAGAGAAACAAAAGCAGGCGCCACACGGGCTTGTTGTGTGTCCCCCTTGCGTCCCCCCATGGCTCTTTATTTTATTCAACGCGAGCTCATCGATCTCTCGTTTCCGGCCGGCGTTCGATCAGCCTCATTCGTGTAACGTAATATTCCCGCTGCGTGAACCGTGATACCAACCCCGACCCGCGTAAACGATAAAAATATAAATAAGAGAGGAACGAGGCAGAAAGTGAAACATCGAGAGAGAGAGAGAGAGAGAGAGAGAGAGAGAGAAAGAAAGAAAGAGAGAGAGAGAGATAGGGAGAGCACAGAGAGTGTGCCCTAAGAAGGCGAGCGTTTGTTACTTTCTGCCCGCTATCGATCTTCCGGCCCCGAACTCTCTCTCTATTTCTCTAGTTCTCTTCAGCTCTTCAGCTCTCTTTATACTTCTCTTCTCTCTCTCTCTCCCTATTTTTCTTCAGCTCTTCAGCTCGCCATCTGTCTCTATTAACACTTTGCCTACCGGATGCCTATTAATAGAATTTTCCATAATTGTGCTGTGCTAAAGGGAAGCTTTAAGAAATCTGCTTCTACATAATAACGATCAGTAGACTGCGGATCTTTATGCACCTACAGCAAAATTGAGTAGATGAAATTCGAAATTGTAAAACAATTTTTAAAATTAAACATGTCAATATATGATTTCTCCTTTATTAACCCTCATCCGTCCCTCGTGTCAATTTGACACAGTTTCCCCGAAATAAGTTATACTGTTCCGTTATTTGCAGGTAAATTTGTCCGAAACTTGGTGACTTTTATTTTTCTAATGCGAAACATATAACCGCAAAAACCTAAGATATAAATGTTAACTCGTCAATTTGAATGAAAAAAACATCGAAAAGTAACTGTTTGACTTGTTATTTTATCAATCTTTTTTATCACTGTGTCAATTTGACACCGAGGGACAGATTCAGTTCGCGAAATGAGGGACGGATGAGGGTGAAAATCAGTAAAGGAAGAAATAACATTCGATTTAGTTTCTGCTTCTTGCAATCGATGGAGATAATTTTTATTTTGCATAAAGATTCGCAGTCTAATGATTAAATTATGTCACTGGGGATGACTAGATGATTCACAATTGAAGTTGCTATTGCTGTTGAACATTCACTTAAAATGTCCCGAGCCATGAACTACTATAAAAAATTCATGAACACACTGCGGATCTTCATTGTATTAATTACAAGTCGTAGAAACCAAATAAAAATCTATTTCACCATCCTTAGTGCAATTTCTTAAGTTGTACGGAGTGTATATCGACATTCTTAAATTTTTGTATTAGATATTGCATAAGTTCGTGCCCGATTTGAAAATAAAATTCAATGGTTAAATTTTCGAAGAATACAGCTTTATTAATCAATTATATAGTCTCCATTCTTTTCTACAATTATAAAAGAACAGTCTGCGACATCTATGTAAATCGGACACGAACTTATGCAATCATCTGATTCTTTTTTTTGAAATTACACGCCCACTCATTTTTGCCATAAGTGCATAAAATCAATACCACCAGGTTGTGTTGAGTTGATAAAATCCGCAATTATAAAATAATAATTGTTCTATTTCTCTTGTATGCAATAATTGTT
>CM052245.1:17412066-17447861 GCA_028455795.1 Lasioglossum marginatum | reverse complement strand
AAATTTTGTATCTTGTAGATTATTTACCGAGGCTGGTGAACATTATTATCGTTAGCTTTAGAATAGTTTTAATATAAGATTGTTGATATTTCGTTGGATATATATATTATTAAAAAATGGCTAAAAATTTGAACAGTCTCGTTATTTTTACAAAGTAATGTAAATAATAGTCACGTTCCTTGCTCCGTGTTAGTAAGGAGAAATAATTACTGAGAAGATTATTCGGCAAATCTGGCCGAGATTATTTAATACTAGAGCGAGCAATTGAATAAATAAATGAGCACATTGCTGCCGCACAGTTTGGAATCGCTCGTAAATACTAAACAGTCGCTCCGGTGTCCGTTTTTCCCAGGGAAAAACCAGTTTTCACGGGTCTTCCGACGCGCGCGAGGTGCAAGCTCACCTCTCTCCCATTGAAACCGAAAGCTATACATATTCAAACGATTCGCGGCTGTTTTCAGAAGCGACGGTCGGATTGCAAGGATGCCTGTCGCAAAAATGACGTGTTTCGGGAAATTGAAATCTCCGGGCCGGAATAAAAATGTAAATAACATCGGCGGGCCGCGTTGCTAAAATCTATTTCGAACGCGGATCGATTGATATCCATTCGTAAGTGAAATAAACTGAAAGCTGTTTCGAGCGGGACGAGCCAAATAAATAAATGCAGGCCGAAATATTCGGCTAGGAAACTCGATTGTTTCGCGCGATGGATTCCATTTGGCAGAGATACTGAACCGGAGAAAAAGAGGGAACAGAGAGGTAGAGTCAAAATTCGTGCGATCGATCAAACGTCATCGAAAATTTTGCGATTGAATCCGCGCGTCGAATCGCGGCCGTCGCTCCATTATTCGGATTTCCCGCGAGAAACCTCGATTGTTTAACGAACGCGGGATTCGACGATAATCGACGAAGTATAAATGCCTGAAAAAGACTCCCTATTCCCACGACGAGGGCTGAATACGTTTCCCGAGACGAGTGTCACTGAAACAATTTCTAAAGGCTCGACGGCTCAGCAGCGTCTCTCAACGTCGTCGAACAAGACGAAATTTTTGATTTTCTAAATCGACCAGAAGACACAGAAAAGTCCGATGATTTCATTGAGCTTTTCAAGATGTTCTCCTGGACAAGAATGTAAATTTTTGTCTCGTCTGCTTTCGAGGAGATAACGGTCTTTATTGGAGAGGAGGAGAACCACTGACGGAGGGTAGCGACGGGTTTAAAACGTCTCGGGTTTCGCTGGAAACGTCCGATTCGAGTTTCGAGTCATCAGGACACGTAAGTACTCGACGCTCTTGGGGCCCTGAAAATTCAATTACCGAGCCACCACTCTGACAAAATCACTTCGCCATCGGGAAACAAGAGCAGCAGCGAATGAAACGAGTCGTGAAGGCTCGGCAACTATTTTTCAGAGCTAGCCGTCGACTTCTGCGACTGGAAAAGCGATTTTCTTCGAGCGAATTACAGCTGAACTACGGATTCTTTCTTTGTAAACCATTTTGCAGGAGATAGGAGCAGAAGACAAATTTATTTCGTTCATTTTTAACCGATGCATTGTAAAAGCGAGTTTCTTTTATGTGGCGTCTCGGTAGGCACGGAATTAGGAGGAAATGACAGCTGAATTGAAAATTGTTTCTTCGTAAATCATTTTAGAAAGAGCAAAAGAGAAGATTATTTGGTTCGTTTGATCTTTAATTGTGGATTCTTCCTTTATAAATCAGTTTAGAAATGCCCAGAGCAAAAGAGAAACTTATTTAATCCATTTTATTATTTCATCGTAGAAACGATGGGTTCTGCCTTTAAAAATCATTTTCCAGACACCCGAGCAAAAGGAAAATTGATTTTCACCGATTGTTGGACATTCTGTATTAAAAAATATTTTATAAAGCATAGGGCCCAGTCATTTTGTCCGGTTCGAACGTAAAAGGGCATCTTGTTTCGCAAAAATAGCATTCGAAACGGTTGTGTGATTAAATTGCTTAAGAACTCGAGGGGAGAACTGGATGCCCATTACTATCAGAGGGGAAGAGCTCAAGAAGAAGAAGAAGAAGAAAACATGTGGAAAGAAGACGAGGAAGAATAAGAAATAGAAGAAGAGCGACTCCGTTGGAGGGAGCGAGAGGAATAGAGAGAAAGATCAATGACGAGAGAAGAAGAAGGACAACATAATACCATCGTTCTCTCTCTAGAAAGAGAACAGAGTCTCGGGCTGCGCTGACGAGGGGGAGCGAGAGGAAAACATCGAAACAGAAGTTGAACGACGAGGAAGGAGTTAAATAGTGAAATAAAGGAACAAAGAGGGAAAGAGGGCTAACGGAACGAGACCTAAAGAGCCAGAAGAGAGGAGTGGGGAGGAGAGAAGATGAAGCGAGATATTAGAAGAGCGAGGGAGCGATAGAGAGAGAAATACAGCCCGGAGAGGGAGAGATAAGAGAGTTAGAGGAGGGAGAGTGAATCCCTTCCATTCCAAACTGGAGAGAGTCCATATACACGACTGCGGAGTTGGTCAAAGGTTACTATACAGGCAACGTGCGACTGTGTATTAGAATTATCCAATCCCAGCCCGGCTATACAGACTAAACACGTAATGTACAGTAGCTGGCAAAATTACTCGAGGATAACCGCCACCCTGCTGCCGCCGGTTCTGTTCGAGCGTCTCGATTCAAGAGCCTCGAGGCTAATTAAAATTCAACCGAAAGCTGCTTATTCTTCTTCTTCCCGCTACAAGGCCCGACGATGACGGCCCTGACGATGATCGTGATGACGATGATGATGATGATGATGATAGTCCCTGGCCCGGCGAGCTAAACGACTTCCGGCGGGGGCAACAACGAAAATTCCATTCTGAACGCTGAAATTTTCAGCTACAATTTCAAGTGATTTCTATGATAGTTCGATGTTCTTCCGAGTTTAAAGTAGTCCAGAGGTCTTTCGTTAAACATTTGTACCGAGTGGTACTGTGGATTGTAGCCCTTGGGAAACCTAGAAGTTAGATTGTACCCGACGCGATACTAATTTGTGATAACTTGCGTGTTTTTGATTATTTCTTGATGAAACTTTCATTAGAATGTGAGCGATATTTTTTTGGTTAAAATGAACCCCGACACGACACAACTCGGACTGTATTTACTTGTTTAATACGTGATTTGGTAGGATCTCTATTATCCGAATCGCTGATACCTGGATTTTTATTTATTATTGGAAGACGTGTTTTACCTTCGCGGATCTTTTCACCACGTTTTTATCAGCTCGCTTTTTTTAACCAAGGGTCAACTAATGATTTTGGAAAACTTGTATTTTGAAGCTTGCATGTAATTCGATAAAACGAATACAACAATTATCGACGAGTTTGTGAAGCGTGGGTGGGTCTTTAACGTCGCTTTTCCAGCATGTCAGATTCTTTTGGCGCTCGTCAAATATTCAATTACCCGTGCAGCAGAGCGCAGGGCACGGTAAAAGCAACGCGAATGAACGCGGACGAGGCCATAAAGGAGGAGGGTCTCGAAGAAAGATGGTTGTAACTCTGCTCCGCGTCGGCCAACCGGCTGAATAGGCGACTTGACATAATATAAAATCGTTTTACCAAAGAGGAAATATTTCAAGAAGAATTATCTTTGTATTCCCCGGCAAAGGGGAATCGACTCCTTGCTCCCTCCCCCGCCCGCACCCCCGCCAAGCCCCGTTTAATCAAAGTTCCTTCGCGAAGCAATTTTTCCTATTGCGTCCCGACGTCGTCGTAGACGAGCAAGACATTTGCCGGGTTAACGGGTCAAGCTGGCACACGATCGACGTCTAACGAGATTACTATTTCCCTCGACCCTCCCACTTTTTCGGCCGGCGAAATCATCCCTTAATCATTAACAACCCTGTCGTCAACTAATTCGTTGCCTTTGATTGACAAATCTAACAAAAATAAAAGTGTACGAAGTGGACTTGTCATTTATCATTTTTCTACACTAATAATGGACTTGACAAGACAGAACCAACAATATATTTATACATTATTATTAGACTGCGGATTGTATGCATTTATAAGAAAAGTGGGCAGATTTAAAAAATTTAACAACAGCAATGTATTACTTGCAGCTTATGGACATTATTGCAGTTGATACAAACAATTCTTATTTCGCATGAAGTTTCGCAGTCTAATTATTATATATTAGATGATTGCATAAGTTCTCGGGCCCGATTTGAAAATAAAATTCAATTTTGTCAGATTTTAAAGAATAGATATTTAAAGAATAATTCATTTTAAAGAATTCTATTGTAAATAATATCTCTTTTGTAAATATAATCTCTCTCTCTCTCTCGCAAATTAGGTTAAGTATAGATGTAAGTTAGTCATAAGTTAGGAATAAGATTAGAATTTAAGAGCGAAATGAACGGAGAATGGAATTGGAGAGAAGGGGATAAGGAATTTGTAACCCTATGGGGAACCAAATAAAGAATACATACATTTTAAAGAATTCTCTTCTACAATTAGAAAAGAATGGTGAGTATATAATTTTCTTTTTACACTCCGCCGCGTCGTGCAGTACAGTTTGCGACACCTACAAAAATCAAGGGCATGAACTTACGCAATCATCTGATATTTCTTATTTCATTTAAAACTTGCATTCGGTGGATCCAAGAAGTGTGAATATTCTCGAAAAATTGTGTGCATTTAAACAGCGATAACATCCCAAAAAATGATCGTAGGAGAATAAATTTGGACCCATTTTGAAGCTAGAAGACTCCAGTTTCGTAACCGAGCGTTCATTTTATTTTACGATATTTTTTCAGGATGTAAAACTAAGAAGCCTGGTCTTTTCTTGTTCGCCTTGTTCATTGTAGGACTCTCCTCTTTCCGCGTTCGTCTGTCCAGCCCACAAGTCCCACACGAACGCGTCGCCGTAATGGTGAGAGATCATCAGGTAAAACACGCACACACCCTTACGAGCACAACACAATATGTACATCGTCCTGTATCAAAGCCGTGTGAACGCGTCTTAAAGAGACCTAAGCGAGCCAGGCTATTGGCCGGACAGCCGCATACCATCCCCCAACGAAAATACATGAGCGCCGAACACAAACGGATCATCCCGGACCTGTCTGAGAGAAAGAGAAGAAGAGAGAGAGAGGATCTTTCCGGTCAGAGGGGATATATCGCCCCCAGAGCTGCTACCTGTAGCGGTTTAAAAGGTTAATGTCGTCCGAAGGACCGACACCACCTTCTCGCCTCGTCATTATCGTCATCGATATTATTGCCGGCTACTCCACGGGACGATCTCTTCCTTTCGGACCTTTCGAATTCGTTTCGGTAACTCTGAGAATTCCTCGGCGATTTGTCACCTCTTCAGCTTCTAACACCGTTCACACACTCGGAGTGTCGGCGGACTCGCCGGGTTAGGGGAAATGACACGAATTCAGGGGAAATGACACGAATTCAGGGGAAATGACACGAATTCAGGGGAAAAGTTACTCCCTCTCTCCCTAAAGTACTGGATTATTGTGACACGTGAAGGGAATCACGTTACGTAGCTGAGCCGTAGCGGAAGTAGAGTGGGGAGACAATTAAAAATTAGAAAATGTTTGCATCGATTGCAAGACACAGGAGCCAAATAAAAATTTCATTTTTTTCTCGTAACACTTGGGTCTTAGGTACCCGGGCACACATTTATTGTATTTCTTTCAACAACTTGTTGACATTCCTCTAAAAATATTACAAAATTTCTGTGAATGTTCTTTTTTTCCTCGCTAATAGTATTAGCCTAATACATATATTGATTTATAATCTTAAGATTTCCAGCTTCAGATTTTTGAAAAGAATTTTTATACGAATAAAATTAAATCTGTTTGTTTACTTTTTGTCCGGTGTTATTCTTTATCTCGAATTTATTAGAAACGAGGATATTTGTGAAATTCATTTTGTCACCTTACTATTTATGTGTTATTAGACCTGGCCTTGTGAGGGTTAAAATGAGAATTTGTGCAAATATGTTAAATATAAAAGGTTTTAAATAATCTACACATTTTGGTTGGCTACATAAAGATTAATCATAACGTGAATCTTTCTTTTTTAATCGTGACATTCGTATAAACTGTATTCACGTAAATTGCTGCATAATCTATGATACGTTGGAAGAGATTCAAATATTTAAACTGTTCCTTATAATAATAGCGTCTGGTAGTAACATTTACAAAGAATCCAGTTTGTTAGAGCGACGCAGACACCCATTACAACCGCGATATAATTCCAGGTTGCTTTCAACGTGCTGGAACTAATACAGAGGATAAACTTTTAAACGCATCGCGGTATCGCGAACGTCTGCTATAAAAATGTGCAACAGTCGCTATACAAACCAAAGAGACATCTTCTCGACAGCGCCGAGTACGTAGATACATCGCGGCAATATTTTTGCATTATGTCGCGCGGAAAAATCAATAAAAGACGAAGTGGAAGCAGTTCATAGCCTAATGTATCCGATGCGGGGGAGATTGCACGGTTAAAAAGTGATGGAATTTTATTAACCACTGCTATAGAGTTTGCGAACAGATAGCGCGGAGAAAAATTATGTATACATACAGAGCGAGACCTGTGAATGAACACAAAAATTATTTTTACTCATAGTTTTTCATCTTTTTTGGCTGAACAATGCTCTTTGTCCAAAATTCTGTAAAATTTCAGGTTAAATGGTAATATGGGTGTGAAGTACCTTTTATTTTCTCAGTTATTACTAGACTGCGGGTTTTATGCATTTGTGGCACGAGGTGCAACTTGAAATAGCGGAAAGGATTTATTTCCAGCTTGTTGAAATTATTAAAATAAGAATAAAATGCCTTTTCGTTGTTGCACAAGACATTTAGGTGAAATAAAAGCGAAAATGAAACTGTAATCTTCATTTGGGACATTTTTGTCTGAGAATTTTAAATTAATTAACACTAAACCTACCATCACCGGTCAAAATGACCGGTTCCACATTTTTTATTTTACGATCATTGATGTGATAAAAATAATTTCATAAGAAATGATTGTACAGATATCTTTAGTGGAGCACATATTACAATAGGAGCGGCACAAGTTACTTTTGTTATTATGTACCAGTTACTTTTAAGGGTTGAATAATTTATTTCTCAAGCACATCTCGGAATAAAATTTGTCGTCGGTATTCGCTCACTCGAGAAAATACAGCCGAACGATAGATACGAATCTGGTCTTCTGGAGGCTTTTAAGTGCTGGCAAAGTTGTAATCGCTCGGTAGAATAAATCACAGGGTTAAGTGTTCATTTGCTGGATGGGTCACCCTGTAGCGCCTAGCGAAACGAATCTTCAACCTAGTTGAACGAGCCGATTATGAGGCGACGATGTAATTTATGCGACTCAACCCTCGGTAGTAGTTTCGCCCTAGTTATCCCCGTAGAGGTGGCTATAGCGCGTCGAGGTGCTCTATGGACTGTTACAGCTTGAAACGACACTAAACGTCAGTCGTTTTGAGCGGCAGGGAGAGTTTTATGGGGGACGAACGTCGTCGATGGAGTTGGGTTTAGAGGATAGGTTCAGAGAATGGATAAACAGCTGGAGATGAGAGCACGTTCGACGAAGGTGCAGGATGGAGAGGTGCAACGAGATTACGGATAACATCTTTACCGTTGCTCATAACTCAACGGACCCGGGACTCGAGAAGGCGAGACCCCCAAATCGGTCTCTTTGATTACCCATCAGAATCCATTCGGTGGCCGTCTCTCTCTCTACGTAGAGCCAGAGCAATAAAACGCGACGATCATCGCAAACTCGATCGACTACTTATTGACCAATTTTTCTTTCGGCCCTTGTCCCATGAGGCTGACTCTCCTGACTCGGGAAAGGGACAGTTTCAATCGAATGCTTGGACTCAAAGCGAAAGCATCGAGATCCTCATTGTCGTTCATATTCAGAATTGGGCTTTTAATGACCGAGCTGAAAGTTCCATAATTTTGATCATAATTTTGATCATAATTTCAGATGAAATTATTGTGTGGATACGTGTGGTGAGAATGAGAAAGAAACATAATGAGCGGGAGGCGAAATGTATGAAGTGAATTTGATTGAACGAAATAAAGAATGAGTGATGAGGGAGAATATTTATAATACCTCATACAATACTTAACACGTTAAGCATCACGTTGGTCCCTAGGGACCGACGCTAGACTTTCCGTTCAGGCCACGTCGGTCCCTACGGACCGACGGCAGACTTTTCGTTCTTCTATCGCGGCGCGTGTGTCCGTCTTTGCATACTTGTGAGACTGAACTAAACTGGGTTACGATATCTATGCAACTGAGGATTTCTTACGCGTTTGGGCGTTATTAGGCCTCGCTTTTCTGGGTTTTCTCTACTACGACGGAGAAGGGACTATACGGATATAAACAAAGTATATACAAAGTATTTATTGCGATTTGAAAATGTCAGGCTCTCGAGTGCATCTTATCTACAAGTGGAGAGGTAAAAATACGAAGGCAAGCCCCAGCCGGATTACGTTACCCGACATTTGTTTATACTCTGGCTCGCCTATCGGCGAGCGGCCCGGCAGGGCCCGCCTGACGGCTAAGGGTGCGCTCATACAGCGGCGCCGGCACCGGGCGCCGGAGCCAAAAGTCATAAATTTCGAGCGCGGGTGACGGCTCCCTGCTGTGCGAACACGGAAAAAAGGTTTCCATGGGCTCCCCACTCTTTTAGGCGAACTATCGATAGCTCTCCTTTAAGACATCGTTGTCCCTATTTCCATGATGTCTTAAAGGAGAGCTATCGATAGTTCGCCTAAAGGAGTGGGGAGCCCATGGAAACCTTTTTTCCGTGTTCGCACAGCAGGGAGCCGTCACCCGCGCTCGAAATTTATGACTTTTGGCTCCGGCGCCCGGTGCCGGCGCCGCTGTATGAGCGCACCCTTACTGTGGCCTGAACGGAAAGGCACGCAAATTCGGCGTGGCGCTTAACGTGTTAAATGTTTAGTAACTGATTAGTAGACTGCGGATTTGATACATTTATGACAAAAATGAGGAGGGAACATTATAGGGAAGAAAATAAATTTCTATTTCACTTCAGTTCGTTGCAATTCAGGTAAGAAATTTTTGTTTCGCATTAAGATACACAGTCTATTGATTAGACACCGACATATTTAATAATGTTAACAATATTTCGAATAACGGTGCAGCAATTTTTAATGTCGTCTCCCAGAGTCGCCATTCGAGTGCTAAGAGTTAAAGAGAAAATTGAGATTTCGAAATTCGAGAGTGATTTATATATTTCACGGGATTCCGGTTTGAAAATATTTAATCTGTTTGAGAGACAGGCGGCAGCGGAGCGATTCCCATTTTTAGCTTGTCGGGGGATGCGTCCGTCGAAAAAAGCGGAGGATAAAGTAAAAAAAAGAGAGGAGAAGAAGAGAAGGGTGAATTAATCAATTAATGCTTCACAGTGGAGCGAAGCCATTAAATTACCAACTGCTGTCATAATCTATCTCACCTCTGGCCGGTTAAACTTGGCTAATAATTCACCAGATTGGCGCCGGCAGTAGGCATGCGCAACAAAAACCAAACCTCTCTGAATTTCATTCTCTCTCTTCGTGTGTTTCTCTCGCCACTTACCCGTACACACAGGGTGGCTCTACACCTTCGCGGCTATAGCATCCATTCGGCACCCCCGTAGTCCACCCCCGCCCAAGCTCACTATTCCATCCCCTAACCCTGGCAACCATGCGAACCACGTTGCAGAGCAACAACAACGCTGGGCGACGCGTAGAGATGGGAACAAACCTGACTCGTGTGGCCACACCGAACTGTTCCATTTCTAACTGGATTACTACGCGCGAACGATTTACAGCGCCGAGTAATAACCGAATCAATCGCCGCAAGGAACAATAAGTTCAGCGCGGACGCGCGATGTGTCGCAATGTTGCTTTTCCTACCGAGTATAACTACCATTCCGCGGTATGACTTAGCGCATTATTCACGCCCTGACTTTTTAATGGATCATTAACTCCTCGCCCTACCATTTTCTTTACAGTTACAGTGAACGTCTTTATGCACAAAAATGTTGTAGAAGGGAGAAGAAAATGTATATTTGCTATATGGCTACATTTATTTTAATGCTTAAATATTTATTACAAACGAATCAAATTTTATTTCATCAAAAATGAAACGCGTAACTTTCATATTTGTTAGATTTCGTTCAAAACGTTCGTCACGAGTCTGGCTCGTCAAAACACGGCGAGGGGTTAATAGCAATTTCAAGAAAAATTTATATTTATCGCAAGCCTACGTTATTCTCCAATAGCTATACATCGACAACAATGGAGTAAAATTTTATTTCGGTTTAACCCCTTGCCGTACCATTTTCTTTACAGTTACTGTGATTAAAACGTCTTTAGCCCCAAAAATGTCGTAGAAGGGAAAGGAAAATTTATATTTTTGTATTGCTATGTTTATTTGAATGCTTGATTACAAACGAAACAAAAATTTTATTTCATCTAAAAAGACAGACATAACATTCATATTTGTTAGGCTTTGTTAAAATCTTCGTGACGAGTCTGACTCGTTAAAATATGTTCATACTTGTTCTTCATCGTGAGTCATGTTATTGTGGAAAGGGTTAATAGATTTTAATGAAAATTGATATGTACAAATTTATTACAATCTATTAAACCCTCGTACTATAACATCGAACCCGTGATAACGAAGAAATATAGACATTATTAATTTCCTTTAAATGGAAATAAAATTCTATTTTGTTGTTGTCGATGTCAAAAATTGATGTACGAGCTTGATAAAAAAAAACAGTTGTTGAAGTCACGAGCACCACGTTCCGAAGAGATTTAATTGAAATTTATTAATTCATATTTACTTGAATTGAATTTTAAAAATCGCACGATCCAACTAAATTAGCTGGATCTGGTCTTGTGTGAGGAAAGAGTTCTGAAACGGTGTTTGTCAGGTTTTTTTCCACGGAACAATAACGATCGTCCACGGATAAATCAAAGCGGCGGGAGCGGGACGGGAAAGTAATTGAATTTCTCGTTCCGAAAAGCGGTGGTTAACGGATACGGGAAGGCGATCGAAAGTTACCGAGGCAGAATTATCCATCATTCAGCTAACAAATCACATCTGCCTTAGTTCCGTGCGGATTTGACCCGGTGAATCAACTGCTCGAACACACCGAGTGCTATTCGCAAACAGTCGTCCCCCGGTTCGATTCCATCTCTACGTGACAGTGTTCTAATATATCCCACGGCCGAGCACACGCCGCACCGAATTCCCATAAATCTGCTGTAACATGTAATGCCTGCTGGATGCCGATAGAGACCGGCCTCAATTTACGTTTTATTTGGACGACGCGAATCTCTCGTCTTCGAGAGCCTTTTCTCCCGTTCGTCTATTTTCTCGTCGATTAACCCCAAATCACACAATAATTGCTCCTGCCAGATAGTGCATTTATTAATGCATTTATGATAAAAATGTCATTTAAAGCGGCAGAATAATCACAACAATTTTCTCATTTACTTTCAGAAACAACATATTCAGATTATTAAAGAAACAAATATTTGTTTGATGTAGAAAATTGTTAATTTGCATAAAGATCCACAGTATATGTACAACAGCAGTTGTTAATCCTTTGCAGTCGGAGCTATTTTAATCAGAAAATTAAACATTTCTTTCGAACTAGAATAATTCCATTTTGCATATAATTTTTCTCATTTTGTGGATATGAAATTGATATAATACCCCATACGATACTTAAATAATGTAATGTAATAATGTAAACAATATTGTGAATAATGCTGAGGGTTTATGTATAATTTCCACTGCCGCTTGAAATTGTAACAGAAATTCAAAAGCACGAAAATTACAAAGGAAGAAAAATAGAACATGAAGTAGAGCGGATGAATGAACTTCTGCTTTGGATTTCACCTTTTACAACGCGATCGACAAAGCCATATAAAATAGGAAGAGTAAAATTAAAAACGAGCTGCAGCGGCGAACGTTTCGATTCCCGATTTCGTTGCACCTACGCGCGTTAAAATGCCGTGCTCTCGAGGTTTCCCGGGAAAAATCGAATGCTGATTGGAGATTGCATCACAGGCGTAAAAATAGAATATCCTCGATTGTAAAATGCTCGACGAGTTCCGCGATAAGGCTCTCCTTCCATTCAATTTCATTGCGTAAACAATCCGCGGTGTAATTACGGAAGAGTATCGCAATATTGTCAATGTATATCGAATTAAACACGTCCAATTAAAATCGCAATGAGAAGATCATACGGAGTAAAAATGTTCTGCAAGAAACATGAGCTACTTGTTCATATTATAAATCATTTTAATTAGTCGGAAATTTCGATGTTCTTATTTAATGTAAGTTGGAAATAATATGTTCTTATTTAACCCTCACACACGAGTTCTTCAGGGTGAAAATTAATTTTTTAACTACGTCGATGTAGAGTCGACACGATGAGCAAAATGCAGATTAAAAAATAGAGAAAAAATTTATCGGTGCAGTAATAATATCGCAGAATATTACGCTAATTATATTGGCCGTCGGAACAATGAACGCGTGGGTCATGCGTCAAGTTGAAAAGGTTGTAGCTCGCCAATTCGCCACCGCGACAGAGAGGGAAGGAGTGCGGGGGTGAAATCAGAGCGCGTTTGTGTGGCGCGCGTACGCGGAAAAAATTCCGATTCCGCCGAAAGAAACGAATCGACGTAAACAAATCGATTCTGTCAGTCCAGGCGAGTTTTATGACTCATATCTGTATGAAGCATTGCCGGTGTTAGTACGAGAGCCGCGGTTATGTAAGTCACGGGCCTCTGTGAATAGCAGGCCTTTACAAACGTGTTCCGATCGATTTTTGTGGGTGCGTGCAAGCCGCACACAATTCACCCGCTCCGCGGCACAATGCCGAGTTAAATAGTACCAGAACAACCGTGTGTATCACAGTTATGCACCCCCCACCTCCCTCGGACTCGTTTTTCTTTCAAACCCCTATCGAAATGTCTTATTGTTCGCTGGCTATCCGTTTTCGGCCACTTTCCAATTGAATTCCGCGCGGAAAATTTCATTAACAAACCGTGGTTGCGTGGGAGACACGAAATTGCAAAATTGGCCGAAGAATTTGAGAGCTTTCTATTTTATACAAAATATCACTTTTAATTTTATATAGAATTTTAATTTCCCTTAATTCTAATTTCATACGGAATATTAATTTTTCTTATTTCCCTTAATTCTAATTTTATACAGAATATTAATTCTAATTTTCCTTATTTCCCCTAATTCTAATTTTCCTTATTTCCCCTAATTCTAATTTTCCTTAATTCTAATTTTATACAGAATATTAATCATTTTCCATGTTTCCTCTTATATTAATTTTATACAGAATATCAATTTTAATTTTTCTTATATCTCCTAATTGTAATTTTATACAGAATGTTTTGTTATCCAAACAGTGGAACAGTATAAAATTTAGGTTATTAACATAAGGCTTGAACAGTACTCGATACTAAATTGAATTCAAATTTCTTAAATTTCATGCGCAACTCTATTTTTTAAATATACATAAAATAAGAAAAAGCGGTCAACTAGATTCGCTATAAAAATCTGCGAATAATCGGAGAAGAACTACGTCATGCATGAGGGAACACAATGGTTCAAAAAATTCTAAACGCTGCACTCATTTTTACCGAATGGAGTGACAGAAACAGTTCAGCGTACGTTCACCCGAACAACTGCGCGCACGCGAATTCCGCGAGTTTTATTTAGACCGCTGAATTATTCGAACATGTCCGCGAGCGTGCGCGCGTGTACACCTGATTAAAGACGAATAGAAGGAGGTTAGGAGGATGTAGTTTTACTCCCATCGTTTATGAAATAACGACCGAGGCAGGTAAAGGGGTACGCTTCCTTCCACGAAGGAAAACCAGGGAAACAGGGGGCAACCTGTGGCTCTGGAACGATGCTGATAATTGAGTAAAGATAGTGGGTATGTGGGGACAGTACACGTCAACAATTTCTTGAATAATAAATAATAAGGCTGGCGCGGACACAGCCGCGCTCGTAATTTCCTGATGAATTCGATAACAATAATGGAGCTGGCTCGCTCGGCTGTGTTTGTTCATTGCGCGAATGAAAACACGAACTAACAGGCAATTTCGATACAACACGGTCACTGTTGTATTTTGTTGGGCGAAATTCAAATATGATTTCCGATTTGAAGGACCTTCGAATATTTAATTCTAATTTTTGACTGCGAATTTTATGCATTTGTAGCAAAAATGTGAAATGCAAAATTTCTTCAATATATTGGAGGTCAGTGGAAAAATTCTGAAATAACAAATTCTGAAATAGTATAATATTTCTAAAATGATAGGTGCATCTACTAGTAATATAATTATCTCTGAAATAATAATGTTTAACAGGGCTGTACAAACCACACTCGGACATTCGGATAAGGATAAAGAAAAAGGTGGCCATCGACTCGCATGATTTAATAATCCCATTGTTCACGTATTTAATAATTTAGTGACTCGGTTCACTAGCCGATGCGAAACAACCGATTAATCCGAGGAATAGTGGAATAATGCGGTTCGATCATTCGACATAATTCGGTTTAGTAGAGTGTCGCGCGACTTGCGTCGCGCGAGTGTCGCGAAAATTGACACGCGACAACGTCCGGTAGACAGGCAAGCAGACGGAGGACACGGTGAAAAGATAGAGAAGAAGAAGAAAACGAAAAACCGAATATTGTTTCGAACGACATAATACAGACAGCGCAACGGCCGGAATAACAGGGGAGGACAAAGTGTAGTTTCGCATGCATTCCATCGCGATCGAACGTGCACGCGGCGAATATTTCATATTGCATATCGTCGGGAAATACCCTGCGCTCATTTTCCAACCCCCTCGACCTCGGCAACAAAACCCGGTTCGCGGAACGATCAAATTTATTCGTCCCTGTTTCTGCTTGCTCTCTCTGGCGACGTTTATTTCCGAAAAGGAAAAAGTGACTTCGAATGACCTGAAGAATCACCCCTTTCAAGGAAATACAATATTTTTGGGATACCCTGTATAGACACGCTTTGAATAATTTTAATGAGTAATAATGCAGCATTTAAACTCTTCGAATATTTTCAGTTTGTATCTCATCTATTCGTTTTTATAATAAATAGACTGCGGATTTTATGCATTTATGACAAAAATGAGTAGATGTAATTTAAAATAGGCCAAACATTAGAAACATTTAAACATACTATTACATTATTCTCAATCTACTAAATATAATAGTTTCTGCTTGCTCTCTGGTTGCTCTCTGGCGACGTCTATTTTCGGAAAGGAAAAAGTGACTTCGAATAACCTGAAGAATCACATCTTTCAAGGAAATACAATATTTTGGGACACCCTATATAGACAGCCTTCTCTGTATAATTTAAATGAGTAATAATGCAACATTTAAACTCTTCTACTGCGGATGTTATGCATTTATGACAAAAATGGAGTGTAATTTAAAATAACAAAAATATTAAAAACACATTTAAACATACTATTATATTATTCTCAACCTATTAAACACAATAGGGAAGAAAATGTTTCACTCCCGTTTGTTGCAATACAGCAATGTTTATTTTGCAGAGAAGATCCGCAATCTAATAATAAATATAGCTCACTCTCCCGGAATTTTTTAAGGATACCCGTGTCGCCGAATAAAAGATTTGTTTCGAGATGTAAAGCAGCATTTCGAGATCGATTCGAATGATTCGGAACGAAGGGACGGAACAAGGACCAGTTGTAAAACAGATAGGCGAGTTGTGTTGTCTAGCCTTCTCGAGAACTATTTCGGACGTGATTCACGGAAAGGCGAAGGGAGCAGCCCTTTCACGGCCTCGGAATAAATTAAAATCGGGACGCGGCGCAGCTGTCGGATAAACATTGTTCCCCGATAGTCAAGATGAATCGAGCCTTTCGATTATTTCGCCGTGTTCAATCAATCACGTCAATTACACGCGACACGCGGAGTCGAGTCGCGATAAATCGGTTGCCGAGTGTTTTCCGCACCTTTCTAGCTCGCAATCCCCGGATACGATCATGTCTTTTTGGCGAATCGAATGCTATGCTATTCTTCTGCCTGTGTACCGGGTGTCCTCGAGTTACTTAGTTATGCGTCAACGCTTTTAGCGCTGTCTCCCGGAAATGAGAACACTTCAGATTTTTTATTTCAGAATCACTGAAATTACGAAGCTAACTTCTCTCGAGACTGTTATTTCAATTAATTAATTAGCTATCTATAGACTGCGGATCTTTATGCAAAATAAAAAAATGTTTGCATCGATTGCAAGACACAATATGTAACAATTTCATTCTTCTTTTAATTATCTTATTAAGGTGACACTAATACACTGGTGGCCTTAAATCTTTTTAATATCTCCACTGTTTTAAATCGTACGTACCCATTTTTGTCATAAATGCATAAAATCCGCAGTCTAGTTATCTAATTATCTTAATATTTAAAATTTATATCTAGAATTCCCATATTTTTAGTCATGTTTTTAAGAATCAGAATAAATCTCGATAATCGCAAATTGAAAATACTAGACCGCGTCAACCTACTGTTAAATGAACAATGTACAGCTTTGTTTCAGAGAGTCCATTCTTTCGGAAAATCCTGTTCATCTAGCACGGCGAATAATTAACACGGTAACAATTTCGATCGCCCGGGGGTTTTGTACTTGTATCGAGCAACGATCGTCATTTCTCCGTCGAAACAGCTCCATTGTTTAGGCAGGGCTTGTTGTTCCAGCGGCGAAGTTCGTCGAAGTTTGTCGAAAATAAGTCGAGCCCGTCAAATTGATGGTAATCGAATTCGATTTCTTCGGTCGCGGCCAGAACTTGGATACTTATCTCAAGTTAAGCTCGTGATTAACTCGAGACATTTCCCAACGCGAAATAGATGAAATTCCATTACGCCCCTCGGAAACTAATTTTCAATCTCTCTAATAATCCGAAAAAACGATACATCGATCCTTGGAAAACATTGTTAAGGGAGTAGACTCCTTTTTCCAGGATTGCAGGGATGCGGGATTCGCGTTCTCATTTCTCGATAATACAGAAATGGGGTTTTTCAGTAGTCAGAAACGCTAGATAAAAGATCGATCTAGGGCGCTATCTCCTTCAAAAGTCCTACTTTTTCGTTTACGAGGCGTAATTTGCATTATTCGGCAGCATGTAGCTATGAAAATAGTTTCGGTCGCATTTATCTCAGACAGATAGCTATTTTTTGAGCTTCAAAGACCGAGCCGAACGTAGAGAAGGACAGCGCGTGTAAAAAGAGACCGCGATTCTCCGCGTCTCTTTCGTTCCCATACGCTTCCTTGCGCCAGAAACGTTCACCGTCAATTAAACCACTAAATACAGTTGAAATTATATCGTGTTTGGTTTTATTTTAATCAGAAAAATGCCACAAATTCACCATGTAAAAGTTCCATAAAAAACAATTGATAATAAAAGAGATTATATTTTGCTATTACACTGTGATGACGCACGGGCCCGTCGCATTAGTAGTGGTTTACACCGATATACCCGAGCCGAGATCAGATTACTAGGTGGAGGAGATATTTTTATTTATTACGGTTTTAGTTTAGGAGATATTTTTATTTATTACGGCTTATTTAGTACGGTTTTGTTGCGTTTATGTGGACATTACTGTAATGCAAATTACGCCTCGTAAACGAAAAAATAGGACTTTTGAGGGTGATAGCGCCCTAGTTCGATGTTTTATCCAGCCTTTTTGACTACTGAAAAACTCCATTTTTGTATTATCGAGAAATGAGAACGCGAATCCTGCACCCTTGCAATCCTGGAAACGAGTCTACCGCCTTAACCGAGAAGCAAACCTTTCAGGAATCGAAAAGCGATGAAACACAAAAGAGTGGGTGAGATAAAATAATTACTCTATCGCAATCTTTCAAATGGCCCCGCCCATAAGACCACCTCCAGTTCAGCTCCCTTATATTTTATTACACTTCGACGCAACGATTTGTGCAAGAAGCGGCAATTACGGACAATTTCTTCACTTGGCCGCGTACAAAACGGCATCGCAGAATGGAGACGCGAAAAGGGACCCGGCAAGGGACGATAAGCGTCTCGTCGCACGCCCACCCGCTCCCGCCCCGCCCCCTTCTATAAGACAGACCCGTTTCCCCATGTAAGCGTAACTGCCACCCCCGCTCATCGGCGGTTTCCCCGTTTTCAGCGTTTTCCGACGGCCCGGTCCACTGTAAATCCGGCGTAATGAAGAAATTCTTATTCATGCAACGCCGTAACAAACTCCCTGGCCCCGCCCCTTCGTCCTTTCACTACTTCCTTTTGTCTTTCTCTCTTGCGTCTCTCGCTCCTCTGAAAACTCGCCAATTTTCAAGTCTAAACAACTCTGATAATTTCGCGTCTACGGACGATTGAAATTGTCGAAATATTAGTTCGTGCCGACTTTTCTGCATACATTTCATGCGTCGATTTATAAACTTTACGGCGATAACACCGTACAATTCCGACTACTCATTTTATATGAATTTCGGAAAGGAAGTTCAGTAACAATCGCAACGAGCAACATATGTGCTGGAAGTGGTTTCAACGTTTTAAAGGTGGGAATTTTTGTTTAGAAGACGAGGAACGTTCCGGGCGTCCTCCTCAGACAGACGAAGATAAAATTCGAGACCTTGTACAGAAATCACGAAATTTATCAATTGAGGAGATGTCAGATGTTCTGAAAATACCTAAAACTAATTTAACCCCTTGTCCGATTTATTTTACGGTTTTAGTGACTAGAACTTTTTTGTAATTTCCTAAAAAAGGAGAATATTGATATAAATTATATATGTACCTATATGTTCTACAATAGCTATATTTCCTTATATCGATCGTAGAGTTGTTAATAATAAATATATTAATGCTATCGGCGCAATGGTTCGATCAATAGTTATTTAAAAGCAATTTTGCAAATTACCAAATTAACTTCATAAAATACCATAATATATAATAATTTACAGACGCAATTATTTCTTGAAAATGATCTAAATTAAGATCGAAACGTTGAAGTTAATTTGGTAATTTGCAAAATTGCTTTTAAATAACTATTGATCGAACCAGTGCGCCGATAGCATTAATATATTTAATAGCTCATTAACAAAACCAAAATAGAATTTTATTTCGGTTTAAAGGAAATTATTAACACTGAACACATTTTTATCAGAATGTGTTCAGAATCTTCATCACGTGTCAGATATTGTAAGGCAAGGGGTTAAAGGCATGTTTACAAAATTAATATATGCAACCGCTCGAAAAACAGCACGAACTTATGGGACGACCTGATACTTTAATTCTCCGGACGGGAGATTTTCCTGGAAAAATGTTCGTCGAAAGAGTCGCAATTTTGTGTGTGTTAAAAAATATTGGCGGTTCTTCACAGTCGAACAAACTTCTATCTATCACATTTTTCGCGAGCCAACCATAAAATCCCATCGGTTTTTGTGTGTTTTTTTTTACCTTTCGCAGAGTAGCGATGTTTCCAAAATAATTGAATAAACGTGGACGTTCGATCGATCGAGAATCGAGCATCCTCGTTCGGCGAGAATCGAGCATCCTCGTTCGATGAGAATCGAGCATCCTCGTTCGGCGAGGTAGAGATTCAGCGTCGCCGATCCCTTTCAAAGGATCTGCAGCTTTATACGTCCGAATCGATCCACGTGACCCTAGTCTTTTCTCTCGGCGTGAAACTACCATCGAATAAATAAAATGATTTTCTCCCCTCTCGCAGATTTATGACGGAGAGCACAATTTTTCCTTGAATAATGTATAGCAAAGGAAACACAGTCTATTCATTCCGCTCTGACGTTTAGCCCTCCGATGGCTCGCGACAAGCCAATGCGTGCGAGAGAGAGAAAGCGAGAGAGGAGGAGAAAGACAGTCGCCATTGTGCGCAGATTTTCAAGAAGGAAGACTGTTACGCCGACTGTCGACCGCTTGTGTCGCATTTGCATCGAGCCACACGCATACATAGTTACTAGACAATCTATGAACATTATTAACACTAAACCTACCGACCATCAAAACTGACAATGTGTAGACTGCGGATCTTTATGCAAAATAAAAAATGTTTGCGTTGTTTGCAAGATACAGGTGTAACATAAAAAATTTTTTCATATTTTAATTACCTTATTAAGCTGAAACTAATCCACTAATGTGTCCTCAAATCTTTTTAATATGGCCACTGCATGAAATCCGCAGTCTACTGATGTGTATGGTATTATAAAAATAACAAGATTAAATTTATTTATATTTTGTGCGATTTTTACTACTGGAGTCAAAAAATGTATTCAATAAATTCCCATGAAAACACTTTTATAATCTCAATAATTGACAAATAAAAAATCTAAAATGGGTCATTGGACCCCTCCTCGTTTAGGCCCCTTCTAGGTTTAGTGTTAAACAAACGCAGAACTGTCCAATTGGTTTCAGCTTATTGCAATTAATGAAGAAAATTTGGTAATTAGAAAAGTGTCCTCCTCACAGATTTCGGTGAGTCACCACTAAAAATTGCTCCACCATTATTCACAATATTGTTTACATTATTAAATACGTTGGTGTCTAATCAATTACTAGACATTTAAGTATTGTATGAGATATTATATCAATTTCATATTCATGCAAAGAAAAAAAATTAATGTAGAATGAAATTATTCTTGGTCGGAAGAAATGTTTAATTTTCGAGTTAAAATAGCTCCGAGTGCAAAGGGTTATTTACTGAAAATTTCCGTAAAATATTCATAGATGAAACGTTTTAATTTTGGAGTCGTAATAACTTCGTGTGTTAGCAATAACTTACCCCTATACATGTTACCATCGCTCGGCCCTAGTTTTTTTAGATATAAAATTATTAATTACTGAAAATTTCCGTAAAATATGAAATGAACTTGGATGAAACGTTCTAATTTTGGAGTCGCAATAACTTCGAGTGCGAAGGGGTTGAAAATATGAGGACTTGTGAGCCCAGTGTTAGCAATTAGCCCTAGTATCTTTAGATATAAAATAGTTAATTACCGAAAATTTACGTAAAATTTTCTAAGATGAAACGTTTTAATTTTGGAGACACAATAACTTGGAGTGCGAAGGGGTTGAAAATATTAGGACTTGCGAGCCCAGTGGTAGCAATAACTTACGCCTATACATGTTACCGTCGCTAGGCCCTAGCTTTTTTAGATATAAATTGTTAATTACTGAAAATTTCCATAAAATATTCCAGGATGAAACGTTTTAATTTTGGAGACACAATAACTTCGTGTGCGAAGGGGTTGAAAATATTAGGACTTGTGAGCCCAGTATTAGCAATAACTTACGCCTATACATGTTACCGTCGCTAGGCCCTAGCTTTTTTAGATATAAAATTATTAATTACCGAAAATTTCCGTAAAATATGAAATGAACTTAGATGAAACGTTCTAATTTTGGAGTCGTAATAACTTCGAGTGCGAAGGGGTTGAAAATATTAGGACTTGTGAGCCCAGTGTTAGCAATTAGCCCTAGTATTTTTAGATATAACATTGTTAATTACCGAAAATTTACGTAAAATTTTCTAAGATGGAACGTTTTAATTTTGGAGTAACAATAAGTTCGTGTGCGAGGGGGTTGAAAATATTCGGATCCGTGAGCCGAGTGTTAATAACAATCATCGTAATCTGCTTTCTCATCGAGCAAGCTTCGAAAATTAATGAAGAAGCGGCTCGTCGTTTCCCTTTAACTACGTTAGAGCAATCGAACGAAGCGTAGTAATGGCTCCGGGCGCAATTAGTTTAATGTTTCGCGGACGCGGGACGGGAACGCAAAGAAAATTCGCAGGGAAAAGTTTTCAGGGAGAACCCGTTCTCTACGAAACGCCGTACCTTTCCCCGCCTTGCCGTCGTTCGCATGAATATTTATCGGATTTCTGTAACCTTTAATGACGGCGACAAACGGGTTTTCTTTAATTAATCGAATCCGCGCGCGCGAGCGCAACAACGGATTGATGCACGCGGACAGTGCGTGAGTCGCGTTTCATAAAACTAACATTTAAAACCGGAGAATGCATTATTCATTACGTCATTTTCCGCGGGACAGTATTAGAACGTAACCTTGTCGAGTCTGCGTCGCGTCGGTGCTTATTTCTATGTACAGCCACCGAGCGTGACAGACGGAACACGTTGCCATCTCGGTGTACCATGCATAATAACCAGAAAAGAATTATTAGTTGAAATTATACGGTTCCTATCCTCGACGTACTAATCGAATTTACTCTCCGACGGCTGTGCCTGGATCTATTTTGTCCCGGAACAAGTTAATTGCCACCAGTTTGTGGCAATTAAACTAAATAAATAGCTGTTGCAAATAGCTAATGCAAAAAATATGAGTTTATGCATTAATTGAGCTTCATAATATAGGATTCACGTATTTACCAGAAAAAAAGTCATGAAAATAAATTCGAAAAGCTCAAAAAAAATAATGCAATTTAACTAATTAGTGATCAAAACTTTAAATGACAATATCTCGAAAGTGAAATTATGTGACATGTTGCTATCTTTCTGATAACCACAGATATCATCGAATGTGAATTTTTAAAAATTAGTAATTAGAGCTGTGAACGGTCCTAAGCATTGTCAATTATTTTGGATCGAGACGAACAGAAATTGAGCGAGTCGCGTATTCGCAGTAAAGAGTGGGACTAATTTAAAAATGAACCACTTTTCGACCGACTCATTCGGGGCGCTTTGCAATATTAATCGAATCAACGCGGGAGAAATATTAATTTTCTGAATTAAAAGATTAAATAATTTGCTCACAGCTGAGTGCATCAGTCGTGATTAAATTGCGAATTTTATTCGTCACAAAAATGAAAATTCATTTCATAACATTCTTTATTGACAACTCGTCAGAATAATTAAAACGGTAAATGAACGTCTATGTAGCTACAGGATTCTGCAATTGATTCAGACAATTTTTACATTGCCGGTGCAATAGCCTGGTCATTAAAAAATTAAACCTCGATTCTCCAATATTCCAATAAAAATACTTTAAGAATTTGATTTTCTCGTGAACATATAATTTTATCGTCCCCCAGGTAATTCAGTTGATAGCCTTTAATTAGCAGCAGTGATGTCATGTTTGAAAAAACCAGCAAATTGGATCGAAGTGAAATATATAAAATCCTGAAAATTAATTTCTGTTGTTTTCGAGCACGAGCGACGGTACAGCGCGCAGCTTCGAAAGTTCGAAATAAACGACGCGGTGACTGATCGTTCCTTTTTTTTTTAAATATTATTTTTATCGAATCAACGAAACGCGGATTTTCACGTCCGTTTACAAGTCGTTGACACCGGTGAAATTTGAAAAAATACTTTCCGAGCCTCTGAAATATTTCATTTTATTCAGCAACGCGATTGAAAAATCGAAAAAATGACGACGTTCCATTTTTGCAAGAGATTTCAATGAAAATTCAATTATTTATCCGTGTTTGTTTTGCGATTGAAGATTGTGTTCTTGTTTGGAACAATATCTTTTTATTCTATTGGTTTTTAAGTGAATTTTCAAAATGTAGATTGAAAAACAAATTTCAGCACTGCGGACTTTTATGCAAGATAAAAATTGGATCACGATGCTGACATTGGATGCTGATTTTCTATCATTATGCGACACAGGTTGTTCGATCGCTCCAGTTTCCGTTTTTGTAGAAGGACGAACACGATTGAGACGTTGCGGAAATTAACAGGAGAAACGCGAATTCCAGGTAATTTGCAAATTATACACGGTGGAAAGTCGCTGGAAATAATATTCCCAAGGTTGGCGTCAATTTGTTGCTGTGCGCCATTGGCGGATGCGCGGCCCGAAATAATACGCTCGTGATTGCGAGCACGGTGATTCGATTTAACCGCCAGGGGCCTCGCGTGCACCGACGTTTATCGATTTAAAATAATAACAAACGAGAACGTGTTTTTCCATTTATCGAAGTAGCCATTATAACGGGTGTTCCCGCTCGAATCTTTCCACGCGATCTTTTCCTTCTCTGTCGTGCCAAAAAATACTGAAAAAACATATTTGATCGATCAATTCATTCTTAAATTGTGTCAAATTGTAACGAAATTGCTCTTGGACAATTTATTGTTAAAGAACGGGGAACAACTTCGATCGAACTTCGTTGAAAATCTTTCACCGAGGTCCACCGCGCGGAAATATTCCGGCCGACCCGTATAATGCGGTCGTTCGGGAATTGTTGTCCAGACCGGTCCGCCATCGTCGCGCCGGTGACTCGAAAAATAATAATAATACTCGAACGCGAAAATAAAAATAGAAAGACAAACACGACGGTCGCACACGGAGTCCTGACACCGTGAAATGTTTTTACGTGAATATTCGTACTGAACGTCACAAATGGCGAAGATCGTTGCACAAAAGGCAGCCATATTGAAAACACGTCATTTTGTTAAATGATGGAAATCGATAACCGTGTGCCCGGCGATATCATAATGTAATATCAAATGGTAATTACTGGCGCGCGTAATCGTGCCAGCGCGCGGTCCAATCGCAGAAATGATAAAATTATATAATGTTGTTATTTAATCCGTTCAACGTTTCTGTTAGAGTACAGTAGAGCCTTATTAGCGACTCCCACCACGAGGTGTTCAAGATTCTGACACTACGATTGGTTTTGTTGCACAACCTCGATTTTTGTACCCATTTTCGGTCCCTTTTCGTGCAACGAGCGAAGTTCTACTGTAGATGGAACGTACATTAGTAGACTGCGGATTGTGTGCACTTACAACAAGAATTCTGCAAGCTGTTCATTGTAATTTCGAACTCTTGCCGAATACTTCGCGAGGCAGGAAATTAACAAGAAGCGTATGCAAAACAGGAACACGTTTAAGGGCAAGAAAAAGAAGCAAGAGAAAGAGAGAAGGGAGGTTAAAATAGAGGCGAGACGGTAAAGTACCAGGGCGAAGGCAGATGTAAAAATGGTCGTCGAGGGGTCGGAAGGACACAGGACAATCCCTCGCCGGATTATTAGGGTGGATTTTGGGGTCGAATCTGTTGCACGATCGAGACATTGTCAATTAAGCACACCCCTTCGCTCGTCATTTTCACTGTTTACAGGCCGGTTAGCTGGGGCGAGGGTCGCGCGTACCGTGCCAGAAATGGACTCTGCTTCTCGCCTAATGTCCCGGAATTTGATTTTACCTACGACCGTCTGTCTCTCTAATTCGTCCCACAAGGTGTACCGACTCGAAACACCTACTTACATTCTCGAAGAGGCACTCGCTAAAAATGTTCAAAAATTACCACAATTAACTGAATAAAATTAATTTTAAAACTGTGTCAGTGCTATCTATGTACGATGCGGATCTTTACAATGAAGGTCGTTTAAGGTCACTCAAGGTCGATAGAAAATAAATTATTTTAATTGTTTCAAAATTTTCCTCACGTTATCTAACAATTGTTCTAACTTCTACAAAAGAAGGTCGTACGGTCCAATATTAAAGAAGTTATCTTTTTAAGAATGTCCGAATATTTTGTCAGTGTATATCATCCTCCTAGAGTCAACGAATTCCGCGAAGCAACGAAATTAATTAGCACTTTGTTCGAACAATACGATCCCGACGGAATTCGCGAGACCCGCGGCGACTATCGAAATAATTCTGTTAAAATTCACCGGATGGCCGGCGAGTGCGTGTAATTTGTAGTGCTCCGCTAATTAGTCCGTCGATGTTAAGTGCCGTCATCGAACCACTCGACTTCACCTCCCACCCCCCCGCGAGTTATAATCGTTGCCGTTTCGTAAAAGCGTGTCCAGACGGAGAAACGAATATTAATGCTTACACGGGACAGAGGAACACGAAGACGGGCTGCTGCTGGTGGGAAAGCTTCAGGAAAAGCTTGGGGAACAACGAATAAAATAATGAGAATGCAAACACGGTTTTTCAGCAGCAGCCAGCAGCAATGAAAACTGCTGAAACAACGCACGGTCTCTGTACCCGACCGCTTTTTTCTCTATCTCTCCCTCTCTCCCTCTCTGTCGTTTTCTCGACTGTAATAAATTACAACAGCTCTTTGCGAACGGTTTAAACATAATATTTCCAGCATCTGAAAAATTCAGAGCGTCTCTTCGCGGAAAGAGCCAACCATTTTTTCGTGTCCTTAACCCTTTCCATAACAATTGTAATTCTCAAGCTTATAGGTGGAAATATTTGAAACAAACATTTTAGAAAGCATTGTATTATAATATTATTAGAGATTTTATGCATTTATGACCAAAATGAGCAGATGCACAATTTAAAAGAAGGACATCTATATATTAGATTTAATTTAAAAGAAGGACATCGATATATTAGATTTAATTTAAAAGAAGGACATCGATATATTAAATTTAATTTAAAAGAAGGGCGTCGATATATTTTAGATTTAATTTAAAATTTATAAAAAAGAATTTATTGGAATTGACTAGAATAAATTCTAGCATTTTCTAGTAAGAAAAGAATAGTAAAAAGTTCTAGTAAGAAGAATAGAATTCTAGTAATAAATTATGAAGTCGCTATTTATTATATTATTCTTTAGGAAACTCATTTCTTTCCATCCACTCCATTAAAATTAACTCTGCTCTGATTGATTAATTAATAGTGTACATTAATTTTCATCGCCTAATCGTGATACACTGTTATTCTGTGCTCCAACAAAATTCTAAAGAATTCAGTAGTTCGTGTATACCTTCGCTTCATTTCTTTGCCTCCAACTTCGCAGATCTTCCTTGCTGATTCCATTCGCTTTGAAGTTCTACTGCTTGTGATAACGTAAAAGCACGCGAACTTTCAAATGCTCCATAATTAAAATCTTCTTGAACAAATAATAAGAGTAGGATAAATAGAATAGCTTGAATCACTTTAAAAGTTCGCACAAACGACTGGCCATAAGGAATTCAACCTTTTAAACATTCCATACCAGCCTAATAAGTTTTTCGAGCACAGATAGTACGATTTCACTTGAATATTATTTTAAAATGTATGTTACACGTGAAAAGCACCCTGTGTCCATAATAATTATATATTCTTTTATTCAGAATAATAATCTTCTGTATAATAATTTAATCTCAAACCCTCTCTAAATTTTCAGAAATCACTAAACGTCTATTGAATAATTTTTCTTCGGACTATTCTTTTACCTTCTTCATTTCTATCATTATTAAATATTCTTCTATTCAAAATCTTCTGTATATATAATAATTTTCTCAACCCCCTCTAAATTTTCATAAATCAGTAAATGTCTATTGAATAATTTTTCTTCAGACTATTCCTTTATCTTTTTCATTTCTATCATTATTAAATATTCTTCTAAATTTTCAGAGATCACTAATAAACGTCTATTCAATAATTTTTCTTCTTCTTCTTCTTTTCAGACTATTCTTTCACCTTTGTAATTTCTATTATGAAATTTTCTGTACAAAAATTTAATCAAACTAAGAAGTAGGATACTAAACAAGAAAAAGGTTGCAGCACAAACGAAGGGATCAACGATTCCAGTCTCTCTCGTGAACGAAAAGAAACATCGTTGAGCTCATCGGATTGTTTCCAACAATTCGATTGGTCATCGACCGAGCATAGACGTTATTATTTCTGTAATTAATGTCGCTAAGAAACGATAGAGCGTCGAGTGGAACGCAAGGAATCAAAAGCGAACTCGCAAAAGGAAGCGGTCGTTAAAGAAGAAGCCATTAGCATGCCATTACCATAATACAAGGTGAATTTGATTCCGAGGTACACGAATGTACCCGCGGACAGGCGGGTATATCGTGGCCACTATAATCGCGTTATTATAAGACAGGATTAATTCTGGTTCGACTCTGCTTTCGCAGATGAAGATCCCTTTCTTCCGAATAAGTAGACTGTGGATTTTTATGTGAAATAAAAATGCTTCTCTTTTCTCAATAATTATAATCTGTTCGAAAATAATACAACAGCAGTTTTAAATTCTCTAAATGTTTTTTCTGCTTTGAACTTAGCCCGCTCATGTTTTTATCGTATCGGATTTATCGAAATCGTATGAAGTTAAATAAAATTCGCGACGCGTCAGACTAATTGAATTACTTGAATCGGAGATTTTTTTACGCATTCGCATTCTTCTTTGTATTCTATACGGTGTTTGTGAGAAACCTACGTGGATTTCTTGTTCGTAGTTTCCGTGATTCGCTCCCTATACGACTCCGATGTCACTCGGCCGTTCATTATCGGGGCTACATTATCCGATGAATCATTATCCACTAGTTATTATCGTTTGCTCTCGCTCCGCCACATTGTGGCGATGATTACGCCGCTCGCCCGCCGAGAAATCCTTGAACCGAGGCACGTCATCGGCCACCGAATGATCCATCACATTGTTGCAACGGATACGGTCCGTCGCTTCCAACATACTGCTGTGGAATTTTCTTCGGTAACACCGATCTCGACGCGTTTACTATCGTGCTACTCTAAACTGATAAGAACAATTTCCTGGGCCGTAACTTCTGCGTAAAATTATTCTTGTTTCAGACTTTTGGTTAGCAGTGCGTTTTCAAATGAATCGTACGATGTGAAAATATTTGTTATATTATTAAATTTCTATTCAATAAGCTACTAAGCATTCCACAATATTGTGCGAGTTAATTTCACCAGTTTTATACGGATAAAATGAAAAAAAGTAAGGAATGGAAATATTTTCTATGAAATTATTTAAATTCGTGTGATCAAACCCCTCCAAAATATAAATTTACTAAAATATTCTCTAAAACAGCTTCCTCAATTTCTTTATTACTTGTTTTTAAGTATCATTGTTATTTCTCAGCATTATTCCTTCAATCTTAAAATTGTTCAGTAGTGACAAGAATATAAGAATATTATTTTGTTTTCGATTGATTGAAATTATTAGAGATTAACATTTAATTTTCTCTTTTTACAATCGATGCAGAAAATTTGAAAAGTGGATACATTGCATTTATGTCAACAATGAGTAGCTGTAATTTAAAACATTGGAAAGTCTAAAATATTTGAGAGCATCCAACATATTATTTTCGATCTAACAAAATTGTTAGCGAAAGAAATTCCGAGATCTCCTGCTTTTTTAAACAATTTTTATTCTGCATAAAGATCTAATTGAATTAAAGATCTCCAGTCTACTCTCGAGTGATCCAATAACGCATGCGAAACTGTTCCGTTGGTGTAACACGAAAGATTAAGCGAAATTCGATCAACGTTAATACCTCGCAACGCTGTATCATGGCCAGTCGATAAACGCCCGTGGTTCTCGACGCGTCTCCGATAAATTCCGTCGCAACGCAACATAAAATAGTCAATAATTACGAATTTATGTCAACCCGTAAATAACGAGGATCCGAGCGAGCGAGAAAAACGAGCGGTTCTCAATCCAACGAGAAAGAGAAAGAAAGACAAAAAGATAGACTGCATCGATTCAATTGAAACGCGCGTGCGAAAAACAACCGAGATCCATTTTGAAAAATCCATGGGATTTCGACACAGAACCCCATAAAACGAAATACAGATACATGTCGACCATGATAATAACTGAGACGAGGTTACATTTTCCTGTTCCCAGAACTAACGAAAAATAAAATGTTTCGCGAACTGTCCTGCGCACTCTTAAACTGTCGTGTGCATGGGCTAAAGTATTCTGAAATTTGTAATTTTTATTCTAGGGTCGGAGAGGGAAGAACAATTATTTAATTGACTCCGGATCACTGAACTAGGGTGCGCAGAAATAACGAGACTAATTAAATTAATTATATAATGCGATTGCAGTTGAATTCTTTTTATCCAGCAGCAAAACGGAAACAGGATAGGAACTCTGCACTCTTTGATTTTCAATTATAATTTTTGTATTTAATTTTTATTCTAGAATTGGAGAAGAAAGAATTATTTCTTATTAAGAGTCCAATTAAATTGAATTAATTATATGGATGTATATAGGATGTTTATGCAAAATGAAAAGTTCTCCATCAATTGCAAGATGCAGGAGCTAAACATATATTCTTCATTAATAATTTCAATGTGGTGAAAATAATATATTAATACTCTCAAAATCTCTTAATATTTTCACTGTTTTAAATTGCACTTGTTCATTTCTGTTATAAATGCATAAAATCCGGAGTCTGGCGATCACAGTTAAATTCTTTTTATTCGACAACAAATCAGAAATAGGATAGGAACTCTGCACTCTTTGATTTTCGATTATAATTTTTGTATTTAATTTTTATAATGCGATTACAGTTGAATTCTTTTTATCCAGCAACAAAACAGAAACAGGATAACGTAAACGACACAATGAGTCCCAATGCTGCGCTAATCGCTAGACTGTGGACCTCCATGCAAAATAAAAATTGACCAAATAAGTGTCGTAACAAATGCTACAAGATAAATGTTATTAGTAGAAAATAAAAGAAACAATGCATGGAAGTGGGACAGTCCGTAGTAGGAAACAACAATAAATCTGATAACGTTTGTTGGCTAGAGTGAAGAAGTCGCGAAGAAGTTCGCGAGCGCATCGATCACGGAAAATGGACTCGGAGTTTCGCAATATAAGTAGCAAACGGCGAAATGTTGTAAATCGCGGATACAGTAGAATGGACGCTAATGAAAGTCGAATGCTTGTCACGTATCGAATCTTATCGGATGGTCGGACAAGTGATCCGTAAGGTGGCCGGTAATTTCGGTGGCGGTTCCGAGTAATCGAAGGGAAACTTTTCCGATTGGCCAATGACGAGTCCCGATTTTCTCAAAGATTTTCGTCTGGGACACATTCGAGACAGGAAAGGAAAACCGAGCCGGGAAACCAGTTTCCGCGTTATTCGCGAACTGATTACCGGCTAAATTCTAATTATCCGCTACCGGCCGTCCGTAACAAGAAACTTTCGACGAATGGAGGACGACAAGGACTGAAACGTGTAATCGGCTTCCAGGTTCGACGTATTCCCAATAAATATGCTGAAGAACTTGTCTCAATTGATCTATGATCTCCTCGCCGAGCTCCCAGAGAACGTACAATCATCCCGAGCCCCGGCTGAATAGCAAATCAAGGTTGCGTCGTCGTACCGCGAGTCGCTGCTCTCCCGGCTCTTCTCAGAAATCTACTTTCTAGCCAGATTGTTGATTCTAAGGCAATTATGCGGAACACTTCGCTTTTTTCCACCCGGACACAGGGGTATATCATTACCGGACAAAAAGGGAATTCAATCAACGACTGCGATATTTTATTTCTCGAACTGTTTCCTCCTTCGGAGTTTCTTTCTGCATACTTTAAGGGCCTCGGCGCTCGTTTTATAGGCGATCAACGGGCTCGCGAAATGTTTTTATCGCAAGGTCTACTTGCGACGGTCGGGGATAAAATAGTGCACGATGATATACTCGTTGTTGCCCCAGAAAATGGTGTTTTTTATTGTATTAGATTTTATTGAGCAACATTAATCCCACCACGGTCAAATATGAATTCTTCTTTTACAATTAATGAGATTATGAAGACGCTTTCATGGGAAATTATTGAAGATTAAAATTATTGATTTCTTTTATTGAAAATAGTTCTCGGAAGAAGGGAAAGCATGGATGCAAAAATTTGTCTCTTCAATTTCTGAAATGGAAAACAGCAGAAATTCTTCTCAATTGTTAATATTTGAAATAATTGGACTATTAAATTTAAGAGAATTGCGATCAATCGAGAATTTGTATGACAATGGAAAAATAAAAAAGAAAGAGAGCATAGATATAAAAATTAGTCTCTTGAATTTCTCACATTAAAAACAGCGAAAAACATTTTCCATGTTCAATATTTGAAATAATTCGTCTTTTAAATTTTCCAGAATTGTTGCTGCGAGAGATTTGCGATCAATGGAGAATTTGTATGTCGATGCAAAAATACAAAAGGGAAAAATAAACGAATTAGTCTTCAAAGATAGAAATGAATTTTAATCTGTCTTCTGCAATTGATTCAATTTCGCATAATCCGCGATCCAGTGGGTTGGCAAGAAAGTAATTTCAATAATTTAAGGTGAAATAGAGCCCAATTTTTTTATTCAAGTAATGAACTTTAATGAACAAGATATTTTCAAAAAGAATAAATAAGAAAATATTTTATTGATTAAAGTTCATCGCTTGAATAAAGAAATTCGATTTTATTTCACCTTAAAATACCGAAATTACTTTCTTGCCAACTAAATAGTTATTAATAACGCCGATTGCGTCTACAATTGAAACAGGCGAAACGCATAAAATTCACGCGGCAGTCAACGCCGCGTTATTTTCCGATTTTGTTGATGTAAAGAGACAACGTGGCTCGCAGTGGACGTCATGTTGTTTCGACTGCTCCGGTTTAGCTGCTCGCGTTCAGAATACATACATACTTTCGCGCGAGAAGCGACGAGAGCTCGTAGAAAATCGGCCTAGGCTAATTCGCGTATGACGGAGAAGAACGAAGTAGATCCGTAGCCGAGGGGCTGTTTGGTAATCCGCCTGATTCATTATTTGAAACGTTACTTTCCCGTTCCGCGGCCAGAAACAAATCATGCCCGTGACCGGCGGAAACGAGATTACTTTCACAATAAAAACAATGAAGCAATCCGCGGTGCTGATTTATCGCTTTAAATATTACTCTCTATTTTCGAGCGCAACTATTTATGTCCCGGGCCCGGCCGTAAAACAAGATTACTTCTCCCGCATTATTTTCACAATAAGAACAATGAAGCAATCCGTCTGATTCATTGCTCGCCACGTCGCCGTCCATCTAGCCGATCCGGCTCTCTCACTGTTTCTCTCTTTCTCTCTTGTTCCCGCGGTTCTGTATGTACGTCCCGGTCCACTGGAAAAGAATAAAACGCTCTTTTCCTCAGGATGAATTTTTTTCTTGCACGATTTTCCTCCATTTCACCCCGGTTAAGGGGCGCGTCCGACTTACCAACTTCGCGGAATCGATCTTTCTTTATTTCAACCCAAAATGGAGAGAACAACTCTCTGGGGAATTAAACATCTGCGAAACAAATTACTCGAATTTTAACCCGCCCATTAGAAACGCTGGCAAAAGATAAAATAATGAAGAAGAACATCTGAAGAGCAAACAATTTTTAACCTCTCGAGGGAGACGATTTTTAAAATATTTTTAAAAGAAGCATGCCGAATTGTAACCCAATCGAATTTTCAAAAGTATGCGAAATTACTTGAATTTTAACCCGTCCATTAAAAACGCTGACGAAAGATATAATAATGAAAAAGAAAACCTGAAGTGCAAATAATTTTTAACGTCTCGAGGAAGACGATTTTTTAAATATTTCTAAAAAAAAGCATGTCGAATTGTGACCGAATCGAATTTTCAAAAATGTGCGAAACACATTATGTACTTGAATTTTAAACCGTCCATTAAAAACGCTGGCAAAAGATAAAATGATGAAGCAGGAAACCTGAAGTGCAAATAATAATTTTCGAGCCCTCGAGCAAGAGAATTTTTTAAAATATTTCAAACATTTTTAAAAGAAGCAGAAGTGCGAAACAAATTGCTACAATTTTGAATTCCATAGAATTTTCAATAGAGGACTTTTGAAAATATTTCAAACGATTTTGAAACAAGCAAGTATACTCAATTGCAACCCAATCGAATTTTCAATACTGAATCTCGAAGGCGTCGTGGATTAATATGAAAAAAATAAAGGTAGCTGCAATTGATTGTACAGTAATTGCAATTAATTGTCAAAGTTGCGTCATGGAGAAGCGCAATGTAATCTCGGAGTCGGAATCGGCTGTTTCGTTGTAGCTTTACATTTAAGTTAATTGTCCCTGATAAGATAACGCGTGAGCGTGTGATGGTTTTCCAACAGCGTTATAAATATATGCTATCAATCGTGCATGTAATCAAAGTAAACGGTGGTCACAGACCACGTTGGAAATGTTCGGAACACGATCGCTGGATAAAAATTCGAATGAATTCGAGGAGGGAGAGTGGGAGATGGGGCGTCGCGACGGCAAACAATGTGACGCGTCGAAATCGTTCGCCCGACGATTTCCAAATGGGACGAGCTCTTCTATGATTCAGCAATATACTACCGCCTGTCAACGGTTCAAACCGCATTATCAGGCGTTTTCGCGGGAATATCGCGAATCGAGTTGCGTGTCGAGGAATTTCGTGGAACGGTAATTATTTCATCCCGCGTTGCTCGAATAAATTCTGTAACAGTCACTGCGCACATTTGCATTGTACATTTCACTTGAGGAATTTAAAAGTCGAACTATTTCGAATATTGAGCGTCGAAAAATCTAAAGCCCACGATCTAGCTGGACAAAATTCAATTTTGATAATGATCCAGATGTATGAAATCACATAAGAATTCAGATGAATTAAACATAATTGCAAAATATAATGGTATTAATTAAAAATGTAGTTGACTTCGTTTACTCTTGTGATCCTGTTTTATGGCTTTCAAATTCTTTTTAATTCCGTCGTACCGTATCTAACAATGCTATTTAAAAAATATGTATTTTTATCTTCCACTGTTGAAGATATACATTTGCAAATTCCTTTTGTCCACCTTATTCATTTCATTGCCCTTTTAAACTTCCGTAATATAATTAACATGTAATTTTGTCTCTATTCTGAAATTCAACTAGACTTTTAACACTTTATACACTGTTAATTTTTTATTCTACAAGTATCGAAATGATAAAAATGATTTCATAAGAAATGATTGTATGGATATCTGTAGTAGAGTATTACAATTAAACATGTACCACGAATATGTACTTTTAAGACTCGGTAGGTTTAGTGTTAAAAAAACAATTCCCTGTAATTTTCGTTTATTTGGAAAACGCTCGATGAAAAACTAGAACGACCGCGTCATTCAAGAAGCGATGATTCATTGAATGACGCAAGGAAGTATCGAATACCTATGATGCGAGTTCTGCTATTCTAAGATAGATACGAGAATAATCGTTCATCCATGTTGCGCATGCAGTGCAATACGATGCACTATACACTATACATATACGATTACGTTGTTCCATTCTGTTTTCGCCGGACTACAACTTCGCGATTTAATAACACCGACGATATTAAATTGTACGTTTCCGCAGCGCGCCGTCCAAGAGGGGCGCAGCAACGCAATGGAATTTAATGCGATTGCAGCGTGACGATAGAAAAATTTGCACGATTCGAACACGCAAATATTTAATCCGCGATGCATACCCTGTATTTAATATTTATACGGCCGCACGCGTGGC
Organism: Lasioglossum marginatum; assembly: GCA_028455795.1. Lineage (NCBI taxonomy): Eukaryota > Metazoa > Arthropoda > Insecta > Hymenoptera > Halictidae > Lasioglossum > Lasioglossum marginatum. The sequence goes on along the minus strand of CM052245.1, from coordinate 17,412,563 downwards.
ATAAAATTCGCAACGTACAACCCGTCCACGCAACTCGCAAAAACGAAATTAAAATTCTCGTTCCCAAGGCTGTCTGGGATTAGTTATTTTATTGATGACTGCCGGATGCCGTATTCAATTATTATTTGCCAGGATGTTAACGCTCCGGATAATGGCTGCGTGGTAATTGATTTTTCAGCCCCGTAATGCATTATTATTTTCAGATGTATTATGTGTATTACTGGACCGGAATAATAGCTTTTTCTAACACTTTCATGAATTATTGTTCGAAGATATATTATGTATTACACTGGAATAAATGCATAGAAATATATGAAATAGTCTTCTTGAGATGCAACAGATAATATACATCTTTAAGAAAATTCGTTTGAACATTGGAAGATTTAATATTTAAGTACTCCTTAAATGGATCTAAAGTGTCGCCAATTTTTCAAAAATAGATTGTTAGGCTAACCCCTTGCCCTCCAATATCGTGTCAGACTCGCAATGAAGATTCT